>VXBI01010431.1:75333-123187 GCA_013397375.1 Toxostoma redivivum
GGGATGCAGAGATCCACCCACAGCCCATGGGATCCATGGGGATGCAGAGATCCACCCACAACCCGTGGGATCTATAGGGGATGCAGAGATCCATCCACAGCCCATGGGATCTATGGGGGATGCAGAGATCCACCCACAGCCCATGGGATCCATGGGGATGCAGAGATCCACCCACAACCCATGGGATCTATAGGGGATGCAGAGATCCATCCACAGCCCATGGGATCTATGTGGGATGCAGAGATCCACCCACAGCCCAGCCCATGGGATCTATGTGGGATGCAGAGATCCACCCGTTGCCCATGAGGGAGGTGCCCATGCTGGAGCGGGTGGATGCCTGGAGGAGGCTTTGATCCAGTGGGAGGCCTGGTGGAGAGAGAGGGCTCTGCTTCCAGGCTGGAGCAGCCTGTCCTTGCAGGACTGCACCCCGTGGAAAGAGAGACCCCTGTCACAGCAGTTTTGGGAGGACTATGTGCTCATGGGGAGGGAGTTCACACTGCAGCAGGTGTGGTTTGGCTGCTGCTCATATGAGTGGACCCACAGCAGGGAACTTCACAGAGAACTGTCTCTTGTGAAGGGACCCACGGCCTCACAGGGGAAGGACTGCTCTCCCAAGGAAGAAAATCTTGGTGATGAGTCGCCATTGAGACAGACACGACGGAGACCATTATCAGTCCCTTATTATCTTAAAAACTCCTCATGCCTTATGTCTGTGGAATTCTCACAGGCAGCCCCACACATCACTGACTCCTTCCCTCCACGAGTTTCCTTCTTCCTTCTGCATGACTGGCTACCTCCATCCTGTCCCTTACCCAGCCACTTAACCCTGTCTGTCACACACTCATCATCTTCTTACCTTCTCTGTCCCTTGCACAGCCACATGTCCCTTCCTCCTCACAGCACAGCCACCAGACTCTGTCTGCAGCAGACTCCAACCCTGACTGAGTCTCAACCAGCTAACCCACTCTTTTATAACACCCATCTTCATTGGACAGGCAAGACTGTTTTCACTCTTTAGAAATCAACAGAGCTGTAATTCAATGAGGAAAATTGCCTTCAGCACTATCCTTACAAACCATCCTCCCACATTTATGAACTGACCAAAACCCCCACACCGTGTCTCCCTGCACTGTTGTGGGGATGGAGGAAAGGGCTGAGGGGGGGAGGGAAAGGTGTTTTAAGGGCTTATTTTACTTCTCATTATCTTCCTCTGATTCTGTTAATAATAAATTTCACTTTGCAACTTAAGTTGAGCCTGTTTTGCTGTTGAAGGTCTTTTCCTGATCCTTATCTCACTCATGAAACCTTTCTTAATTTTTTTCCCTCTCTCTTCTGTTCGGCTGTGGCAGGGGAGGGTGAATGAGAGACTCTTGTGAGTGCCTGGTGTTGGGCCAGTGTCAAACCATGGCAATCATGTGCAGTCTTCTGGTGCAAGGTATCAGCAATGAGTCTGGGGAGCACTTTGGGGTCTTTGATGGTTTATGACATTTCTCAGCTGCTCTAATGTGAATGTCCCATGGACATGAACTCCAAATCCAGCCAGAACCAATTTTTAGGACAGCTGCTGGGTCTAACTTTCTTGTGGATGCATTCTTCCCCTTTAGCCTTTTTTACTTCTCCTGAACCTGAGATAATTGGAACATAGTGTCACCTTTATCCTACCTCAAGTTCCCTTAGGTGGCTTAACTCATAGTCCAAAGATCCAGTCATGAGGCCTATGCAGGGAAGAACAGGCTTCAGTGGTTGCAGCTTATTCATACAGCTTGCCATAATGGGCAAAAAGTCCTTCATAACAATGTTTAAGCCATTAACTGTAACATTTCAGGCTCTCAAACTCTGTCCTAAATATCTATATTATATCTGAAAGTCCTGTTTTTAAATTTCAGGAACCTGCAACATTTACATTGCTTAAATGAGATTGGCTGTCACACTATTTTTCAGGGCAGGAATATATCAATTAACAAGACATTTTTATGCATCCTTCGGAGGTCACAGTTGTTTTGTGCACTGTGTAAACTGCAAAAATTTGCGTGTGAAATTGTAGTTTGATCAAATAAGTTCTGATTTATTTGGGTTGAGTGCATGTAGTGTCGTCAGTGCAATTTCTCTCTAGATCACAAAGATTATTTGCAAAACATTACAGCTGAAGCAATCCCAGTGTTATTTTTTAAATATGTCGGTAGCTTTGTAGCTCTTATTATTCAACCATGGAAACATGCTGTTTATTAGGGAAAAGAAATTAGGCCAATTTAAAAATACATACAAACTCAAAACGAATTTTTTTTTTTAATTCAGATTCTTTCCGAATATGATTCTACATACTATAAACCTTTCTGAAATATTGTTTCACTGATGAGTTACCACAGATACCAAGCTGTTAGGCAGCTTAAAAAATCAACAGTAGATAGGAAAACATATCCAAAATACATCCTGGGCAATTGCAGAGCACACTGGTGGTCCTCTTCCCCTCTTTAATATACTGAAGAACAACCAAAAGTAATTGAGCAAGGAATAAAAAGAACAGTAAAGGAAAAAAAAATCAGTTTCATCCCCATCTTCTGGGACTGAAATGTTGCTGAGCAGTACTAATTCCTCATTAGACTTCATAAAGGATAGAATTGCATCAATATTTCTGAACAAGCAAACACAAAGGCTGAAAAATATTAGTAATTGTATTTTCAACAGAAAAACTACCCATCCCAGATGTTACTATTGTCATATTGCCATTCTCAGTCTGTGGTGGGCTAACCTTGGCTTGGGGATGATTGAAGAGACAGCAAGCACTGCACAACAGTAGCTGAAGCCCCATTCTAGTTCCAAATATAAAACACAGCATTATGAGGGCTGTGGGAAAACTTAAATCCATCCCAGCCAGACCTAATGCACAGTCTCACCAAAAAAAAAGTGGTTAGTGGATTAGGAATGTTTTGTTCTCCTGTTACAGAAAATATTGGATGCCTAGCACAAGTAATTGCTACCTACTAATTAAAAATAACAGGAAAGAGTTATCAGAGACTAGCTGGAGAGCTACAAGCTCCTGTCTTATTTCTTATTACATAACCGACTACAGCAGTTTTCTGGTCAGTCATAACCACTGTCTCCCCTTCAATCAATACCACCATGAAATGTGCACAGGTAGCTTGTTCTGTGAGCTGGAGATCCAGGAAAATTGAAGAAGACAGACTTGTGGTTTTTCCCCCATAAAGTATTTAGAACTGTAATTTGGCAGAGTTTACCCTTTCTCTTGCAACTCACCTTTATGTGTGCTTATTTCTGAGATCAGCATTGAGAAACTAGCAGTCATTCCCATAGCTTGCTACTCTGCACTTGGTGTCAAGAACTTTTGCAGAAAGTGCAAGGATAGAAATGAAGAGCTGGGAAGGGGAGGATTCCTGATGAAGGAGTGCTCAGCTCGTCTTTCAGGGCATCCCATTTCATCTTGGACATTTATAGAACTCTAAATTCTGATCTATTGTTTTTTGTTGTTTGGGAGGTTTCTTTGTGTGGGTTTGTTTGTTTTTTGTTTTTTTTTTAATTTGTGACATCTCTACCTCTTGAGAGGAACTGTTATCTTCACTAGTCACATATATGTTCAAACATCTGATGTTGGAACATAGCTCTGGGACTAGATTTTTTTTGTAGTTTTCCTACCTTTTCCTTCATAAAGACACATCAAATATTATCTGTAGCAAAGGTCATGCAATGTGAACCAGTTTCCTCCTCAGCTACATTCAGGGAATATCTCCCATTTTCTATTGCTGTTCCTGCCGATGTGTTCTTTAACTAGTCTGGTAAATACCTAGAGTATCTCTCCTTCTCCTGGCAGGTGATCGTTTCAAGTATTTGGGGACAATATTACTGTCTGCAAAGTCATTAGAACAGAAGCCTTCCATTTCAAAGAGACTTCATGGCACAACCTGTGGACTTAATTTCCAAAGAAATCCTCAGCCTCTCATTGCTACCAGCCCGAATCTTTTTGTTCCCACCTCTTCAGTTTATTATGCTTAGCTAATCTTATCACCACTTTCCCGACAAGAAAGTCGATACGTCCTATCATCTTGTTTCATATTCTCCCCTTGTTCACTCCTTTTGACATCTGTTTTTATTTTTTATCCTTGTGTCAAAGAACATAAACCTTCTATTCCTTTTCCTATCACATAAAAACAAGATATATGTGCTATCTCATTAACAGATGTAAACATAGAACTGTAACATGTAGATGGATCCTCAAGTCAATGACAAAACAAATCAAACATTCATGTAGCTCCCTTTAAGAACGGCTGGTGAAAATCAGTGAGCTTTCAAGCCCTTATTCTGCAAGGCCATATAGCCATAAAAAACAGTGCTAAGAGGCCTGGCGAAAAAATGAACCATAAATGGGATATAAAAGGTATTTTTGCGTACAAATTACACTCACTTCCATCACCACAGCAGGAAAAGTAGATTGATTAGACTCCTTTTAAGAGCAGTGATCTAACAAGGTCTTAAAGAGACCTTAAATTCATAGTAAAAAAAGAAGCCTAAGGATTTAATAATTGAGTATAGCTTGTGTTTTGGTCCAAAATTTTACTGTTATTTGTTTTTGCTGTTATTTAATGTCACCAAAAGGCAATCTCAGAAAATGTAAAATACACTCAGTCCTCTAAAAACAGCACAGTAACAATGTCAAAGCAAGTCTAATACCTAGAGCATGACTTTTGCCATATTAATAAGGTAAACTTCCCTCTTCCCCATCCTCTGGCCCCTCAAAAAAGTGGCTTTTCTATTTTTTCCATTTAAAATCAACTGGTATTTTTACCAGCCTCTTTGTTAGACTTCTCTTTCATAAAAGGATTTTCTCATATTTGCTGTGAAAAGAGCTGAACAAATGATTGCAGAGATCTTTCCCACAGACAAGGACAATGAACTTTATATTCATTGTTCAACCAAACACTATATGAAGGGAGACTGTTTATATTGAGTGGACATTAACAATTGAAATTATTCTTATAATTCAGTTTTAATTCATACTGTAAGATGAACCTGTGGTAGTAACATGAGACCAGATTTCCCTTGGTGCTCTGTCACATAACCCTATCTAAACTCTTCATAAATAACAAGAATAGTTTCTCAAATATTAAAATGGTCTATCTAAAATGAGGGCATTCAGACTGGACCATCATGGCATGTACTTAAACTGATATTTTGTTTGATTTTCATGTTTCTGTGCAATCACTGTTAGTTCTCAGCCCCTGGGAAGAGACAGGCAGTCATCTCAAAATATGGATACAATAGAGATCTTGAATAATACTTTCATCATCAGTTTTCTGTTTACTGTGATCTGTTTTGTTTCCTAAAAGATGGGAGATATATGACAGCCTAAAAGTAGTATCATGAGATTCTTCAGGGGAAGCTTTTTGTAATTTTCAGAATAGTTTATGTGCTTTACACTGTATGACTAGAGACTCACAAAAAATAAGGCAAAGCCAGTAATAGTATTTTACATTGAAGCAAGCTTTTGCATCTATTTTTCACTCCATGGGACCTAAATATAATAATTTTTCACAATAATAATTTTCAGTCAGATATTTATTACATGCACACACAAGAATCCAAAAAAACCCATCTATATTGGAGTTTGCTTGGCCAAGTTTTGATAGCAGGAGGGCTACAGGGATGTAGGATTCTGCGGGCAGCTGCCAGAAGCTTCCTCCATTGTGAGGTTAGGATCCCGGGTGCTCTTAGGCACCCAACTTGTTGGGTTATTTTCTTCAAAAAGCCAAGCAGCTAAGAGTTGCTGTAAAGTTATTTATTTGCAGAAGCACATCAGTCTCAAAGGCAAAAGCAAAGCAAAGCAATGGCAAAAGCAATGGCAAAATGCAGGTGGCAAAATGCAATGGCATAAAACCATGGCGTAGAGCCCCAGCAAAACTGCAGTGGCAAAATGCACATGGCATAAAAGCCATGGCACAGAGCCCCAGCTCTCCCTAATGCATGTTATTATATTGAAATTTCCCAACAAGCTAAGACAAACTCGGACCACTACTTCTTAACTTCTTAACTAAGAATTCTAGTTTCTTAGCACGCCAGGCTGCGTATAGACTACGTACATGGCCTATCTTGTTCTAACTGAGAAATGTAAGCAATATTCTTAACTCTATGATGTCTGAAGCTAGGTTCTTGGAGCCTTGAAGGAAACACTAGTATGTTTTTCAACCTTCTCTAGAACATGTACTACTTCTCAGGCATCTAAGACCTCTTACTTACTAAAAGCACTTAAAACTTATTCCATTTACTTACTTGCTTGCTTGCTCATACTAAAACTTAAACTTATATCTCTGCTTTATGTGTGAGTGGCTTAACATACTTCAATCCATCCAAAAACTTTAATTCAATCCCTGCATTCTGATTTCTCTCTGAAGAATTCAGAGATTCCTGACTTACTGACTGCAACACTCCATGTCCAGCAGAGCAGTTCCAAAGACAAGTCTGGGCCAAATGGAAATGGTGATAATACCTCTGGGATAACATATTTAAGAAGGAAAAAAAGAAGTTATTGTGGAGTTGTAATTGCAGCCAGAGAAAAGTGGGGGGAGAAGATATGAGAGGAACAACCCTGCAGACACCAAGGTCTGAGAAGGAAGGGGAGGAGGTGATTCAGGCACCACAGCTGGGATTCCCCTGCAGGCTGTGGTGCAGACCATGGTGAAGCAGCTGTGCCCCTGCAGCCCCTGGAGATCCATCTGCAGCCCATGAAAGAGCCCACACCAGAGCAGTGGATGCCCGAGAGGGGGCTGTGACCCTGTGGGAGGCTTGGGCTGGGGCAGGCTCCTGGCAGGGACCTGCAGACCTGTGGAGAAGGGTGCCCCTGTTGGAACAGGTTTCCTGGTAGGATTTGTGACCCTGTGGGGGACCTACACTGGAGCAGGCTGTTCTTGAGGGACTACACCCCTTGGAAGAGTGACACACATTATAGCAGTTTGTGAGAATTGTTGCCTGTGGAATTGACTCATGTTGGAGAAGTCCATGGAGGACTGTGTCCTTTGGGAGGGACCCCATGCTGGAGCAGGGGAAGGCCTACTCTCCTTGATCAGTGGCTGGAACAACATGTAATGAACTGACCATAACACCCATTCCCTGTCTCCCTACACCACTGAGGGAGAGGAGGTAGAGAGAAGAAGGAGGGAGGGGTGGAGAGAAGATGTTTAGAGGTGTTTTTAGTTCTCATTATCCTGCACTGATTTTACTGGTAATAAATTCCATTATTATCCCCAAATTGACTGTGGTTTGGCCTTGATGATATTTGTGCAATGATCTATCCCTCATGTGGGTCCTCATATCAACCCATTAACCATTCTTTATATTTTCTCCCTGCTGTTCAGTTGCAGAAGGGAGTGAGAGAATAGCTTCGGTGGGTGCCTGGCATCCAGCCAGCATCAACCCTCTATAGCACAGAAAGGTAATTTCTATGTTTTTGTGAACAAGACTTGTAGTTATGATATCCAGTTGATCTGAGCTCCATTTAGTTGTGGTTTATTGTTACTAGGGCACATTTCACAATAAAAACAAACATTACTGTCACAGAGCTCATGTCCAGAATATAGGCTCAAGTTTATAGGCTCTGTTCTCACACCAGGTTTTATCCAGTTAGTCCTTGTTCATTCCTCGTACTTGCTCCATCTTCTTAATCTCACAAAAATCTTCTCTTACTAATACTGTCTCAAAATCTTCCACACCTAATTTTGGGATTGTTTTTTCTTTTTACTCCAAATTAACTCATGTGCCATTGAAAAACTTTATAATTTTCAAAATAGTGAACTATTTTGACTGTCCTACTTTCTAAGACATTCTCATGCAAATATCTTTCAATGAAAGTTTCAACCAAAATGGCTAACTTCTAATAAAATTATCAGCAATAAAAAACAGAACCTTTCAACGGGGACCAAGAGACAGTCTCAGAAGATTAATTTTTATTAGCTTTGCCTAAAAAGTAGGCAGTTTAAATAAACTGCAGTTTCTTTCATTTTTTCTTTTTTTCTCCTACACAAAGGAGATACAAAAAGACACAATATTTACATAATTAATATTTACATAATATTAAGAAAATTACTACTTTTCTGAAGTAATTTAAGATAAAATCCTGCTTTTTTCTCTATAGAACATTAAGCATATGGTTGAAAAAATGCAACAGACAGGATAGTGCTTTGTATTCAGTCCTACAAGTTAGTTAGAGTCATTTCTGTAGAACATGATAGGCTTTAGTCATGTTAAATCCTTCAGGGCTTTTCTGTAAGAGCTATTTGAGTTGTTTCACCAAGTAATTTGACTTTAGAAAGGTTTCCTCTTAGTAGGCAATTGCTCCTGTATTTTCCTGTTAGCCAGCTGTCCACACCTAATGTTGAGCTGAATGTAAATTTCAACAGTCTATAAGACATTGATGGACTGGTTCCAAATTCAGTAAAGTTTGGTCATCAGATGGCCCAGTAAATTAAGTGAGACTCCTATTGTCTTGTATCAAGCTGAATACGTAATTAATCAAAGAAACCACTTGATAAACAAACAAAAAAACATTATTAAAATTAACCTTTGGGATCACAAACAAGCAAAATATTCCATTTTCACCAAAATCAGATACAGTTTCTTAAGTACTTTCAACATATGGTCAAAGTTTACCCTCTTCAATACATTGTAGCTTTGCTATAAAAAGTGACCAGCTCTTAAGCCTTTTTATCATAGAACTTTTTATCATAGGACTCCATTAACCAAATTCATTTATTCGTCAGCTCTTTGAACAAGTCTTTCATCTTTTCAGATCATTCTGATGGTCCAAACACAGACCCAATGGCTTATGTAAGCCTCTCTATAGCTACCTGCTGTCACATGTCCCACAGCAACATTCCATCAACTTAGGGGCTGCAGGGTCTGATGGCTTGGCGTACAAAGCTACATCAGTATATTACAGCGTAACTCGGAAGTTTAGCCAAAACGTTTAACTAGTCGGTGTCAGAATTTGAATCATTATTAACCTGGTTTATATGAATTCTTGTTTTACTCTTTAAGGAAAAGCTGTAAAATAAAAGACCTTGTCTTTAAACTAAAATTCATTAACTTTAAAAACGCTTTTATAACTAGTTTACATTGCTCTGAGCAGCCATTAAATGTTAAGACATTAAGTACTAACTGTATAAATACTGGGGGAACACTTGGATTCTACAACTGCTTAACATGACCTTATTTTTTTTCTTAGAAGTGTATTTTCCCTCTTAAGAAAAGAAATAAAGTAACTACAAAGTATACATTAACTTGCTTACTTCATGGACAGAAACCAGGATAAAAATACATGTGAAGGAGCATAGGAGTGAAAATTGGATCAATATCTAGATCATCTAAATTACTCTTACCAACTAACTGCAGTTTATGTCTTCTGTTTCATTAACATCTCAAAAATATCTGCTAAAAGAAGTAATGATCAACTGAAAAAGCAGCATTGCACACACATAGAAATGCACAAAGGTCTAGTTTTTCTGGCTTGAGAAACAGCCCAGTTAGTTTTGAATACCTGAATGGAGCTGCTTTAGAGCTGAAGTTTATGAAACTAAACCTTATGAAACTTATGAAACATCTACCTAATCATATCAATAAAGTGGTCATCTTCCCTACAGAGCAGGATTTAGGGGCCACTAAGGTCAGCATAAATAATATGCACACTCTTTAACCACTAGTGGTATACTCAGGAATTCCACAGTGCCAACAGCTGTCCTAATTTAACAGTTCTGTTTCATTTTTATCTACATTCCTTCCTTACCCAACAACAAATCAAGTACTTAACCTGGATGAATGGAAGTGTCTTGTAAATTATAGAATAGCTGAAGGTAATTATGTTTTCTATTGCTTCTTACAGAAGGTGATGGAAAGAGACAAGAAGAGCAGGAAAAATATACTGTACCACTGTTACAGTAATTGATTCTCACATGTATAATTCTTTAGAGAAAACAGAGCCATATTTGTGGTTTAAATGATCCATTCCATTTGCAAGATAGGAGATGAAACAAAATGTCTGAGTGGCATTTGACTTTTAGAAAAAGCAAGGCTGTAAGTATGTAAAATATGGAAAACAAAATGTAATTATTAATAACAATTTACATTTCGCTAAGTGCTCCACAGCCAGACATCTCACCACAGTTTTAAGGTAGGCACCTTTTTTCAAAGACTCCTTTCAGTCTCTTTGAATCATAACTTATTATTTTAACCATTTATCTGGATTATACTAAGAATCTATTAGTAATGCTTAGTGGCCGAAACAAACTGCAGGTAAAATGGAGGTTGAATGAGCTCTTCTGAACCTTCATTCTGCATGTGTGGTATCTCTTTATTGCAGCCATTTGTCATTTTTTACCTTTCAGACAGTATTAGAGGATAATTACATGGTAGTTAAATTGCCAGAAATTAATGCATTTCTCCTTCCAAGAAAGGTTCTTTTCTATATTGAATCTACTATACTCTGTAAAACACAAGTTTCTGTATGACAAATTGGATACTGTGATCTAGTATATGAAACAAAAATGATTAACACCATGAACAAAGGCTGAATTAATTTTCAGATAGATGTTGAAACATTTCAAATATTAGATGTTAAATACTTTAGGATTGTCATATTGACTAATTTAATGCCTATGGAGTTTTACTTTTTATTCCAAATTTCAGAAATTAAAATATTCTTGGAATAGTCTTCTTAATATTAATTGAGCATTTCTCATGATACAACAAGCAAAATTATTATTGCTACTAAGTTTATATTTCATTCTTCAGTTTTAGCAGTCTCTAACATAAAGATCTCTGTGCAGCAGACAAAATATACAATAGTTCCTAAATCATGAAGTTTTGTGAGTGTACTAGAAAGAAAAAAAAATATAGTAATGAATTTCGATCTTACTTTTGCTAGCTAAATTCTAAGTCACTAACATTGAGATGACTACTAATTCTGATTTTTAAATACTTCCTCTTACACAATACTCCATCGTTGGCCTAATACAACACAGTGTTCTTTAGCTTGAAGGCAAATGATCTCATTTGCAATTCTAATCACATTGGTAAAGAGTTTTGATTCCTGATCCTGAAGACAAAATGAGTTTCCACTTCTTTAAAAAAAAAAACCAAAAAACCTGTGCATTTTATAAGACCAATTTCTAAGAGAACTTTAACGCAAAGACATGTTTTCAAGGCCTTTTTGTGTGGTACCTGAGGAATGGAATCTCAATGAACTTATATAGAAAATATGAATAGGACACTTTGATACTGCAAAACAATGCCCATTTAGAGAAATTAATTCAGAGAAAGGAAGGTTTGAGTATATCATGATTGCTTACTGTAGTAAGAGTTTGGCATTTCAGCATCCACATCATACATGAATGGGACTGGAAGAACTAAAAAAATCTTTCATTATTATGCAACAGAAAAATGAGTGAAATTGTTTCCACTCAAACAGAAAGGATCTAAATGCAATCTTATTAATATATTAGTAGATTATAGATAAATGTAGGGAAGTGTAATGAATTTCAGTACTAGTCTTGATTCCCTCCTTTAGATTTTATAGCCCTAGGCATGAATAATTCCAGCTTTAGTTACTAAATTATCTAATACATCCACAAAAATATTTTGACAATAAATACTGAATACAAAACCCACCAATGCACTATAAAAATAAGTAGAGGAAAATCCAAGGATATCCCCTTTCACTTTTAACAGCAAACCTGTTAAGAAAAATCCATCAGTGGTCATACAGAAGATGTAAGTGCTTTAATTTCTCTAGAAAGTCTTATGAATTTGGCGGTTTTTTCAATTCTTACATATCAATACCAGTTAGCAAATTAGGAGCTAGGGTAGAGGGTAAGGTTGTGAAAATGCCTAACAATTTAGAAGACTTATCTACAAATTTAATCAATAAACAAGACTTTGAAGTAAACCCTTAGAGTACAATGAAAATCAATAATGGAATGTTGTGCAAAGGTGAGAAAAATAAAAATAAAAGGAGGACCATGACACTACCAACAGCAGTAAGGGTTTGGTTCTGGGAAACCTAGGTTTATGTCTATTATCATCAAAGCCCTGATATTTGAAGTTCTAAGGGAAAATGTAAATTTCCCCCATTGCAAACTATACTATCTGGACTGAATTTTATTTGCTTTATTGAAAATCTTATTCTGAAAAAATTTCTAAGGCTACTAGCAGGACTTCCAGTTTCTTAAAACACCACTGTGGGGAATTCCACATGTTTCTGCAAGGAAAAACTCCATAGAATTATTCTGTCAGAAAAATTGGCACTGTCCATTGCTATGCACAAAAAGGAGATCTCAAATATGAAATAACAAAGGGATAGATATGACTTTCCAGCTGAAAATTGGCACCTATTAAAGAAACATTCCAGATAGTCAGAACCAAGTGGGAAAACAGAAGGCTGACAAAGCCTCATAATTCTTTCTTTGTTTTCTGGTAATACAATGAAATGCTTCACTAAACACGTATATTAATCTTTGTACATTTGCTAAAGAATTTTTTAGAATGTGTAGTGGAATGAAGAATATCAGACTAAAGAAATTCTGATTTCTAGCAAGCTATTTATGAGCAATTCCTAAATAAATAGATATTTATAAACTCTTTGAAAAAAACCTGATATTTCAAAATTAAAAACCTCATTATGCAGTATTATATCTATACATACGCAGTTATGATTGCATATACAGAATCATATTTAGCAAGTGTTTAAATTCTTCTTGATTTGTATACCATTTTGTTGCCTTTTTCAGTTATAAATGAACCACTGAGGAGGAGTTAAAGGCAACCCCTAGGAAGAATTCAGTAGAGGTTTATCCAATTCATTTCTACATTTTAGTTCTTGTGATGAGGAAAAAAGTCCAATTTTATGGGATCTTGCTCGCTTTCTTATGAGCAGTTTCCTAACCTCTCAGCAAAAGTTCATTCTTCTCTATGTAGTTGAAGGTAGTAGCTATTACTTTGTTTTTCAAGGCAATAGAATGTCCTAAGATCAATTCATATTTTTCTGTACTCCAGTTCATGGTGGACTTTATGCTATGCACTGCCATTTCCCAGCTTACTCCACACTATCTATCAGAACCTTTTTGTTTATGTAAAGATAATTGTTTTGCTTACTCTTCTGTTTTTGCTGTGAATTCCGTCCATGTCTCAAAATAAACTGTTTCATTTTGCTGCTTATGAATGCCCTTCACTAGAAGAACATTGAGGCAGTGGAGCATGTCCAGAAAAGGGCAACAAAACCAGTGAAGGGTCTACAGAATAAGTCTTATGAGCAGTGGCAGAGGGAGCTGTTTAACTAGGAAAAAAGAAGGTTCAGGGAAGACCTTATCACACTCTACAACTACCTGAAAGAAGGTTGTAGGGAGCTGGGGATTAGTATCTTCTCCAAAGTAAAAAGCAATAGGACAATAGAAATTACTTCAACTTATGCCACTGGAAGTTTAGGCTGGATATTAGGAAAAATTTCTCTTTGAAAAGGGTTGTTCAAGCATCAGCACAGGTTGCCCAGGGAAACAGTTGAGTTACTATTCCTAGAGGTATTTAGAAGACACACAGATGTGACACTTGACGATATTGTTTAGTAAACTTAGTATGGTTTAGTAAACTTAGTAAAGTTCATGGTTGGACTTGATGGTCTTAAAGGTCTTTTCCAATTTAAATAATTCTATGATTCTAAAACTAGAGGGGATTGAGGTATGCATATGTGTATTTATATATATTTTCATTGACTAATTTTTTTTCTGAAACACAATTATGAGTTACGGATTTTGTAGCGGAAAAATGCCAAAATTAATTAGGTAATCTTTTTTTTTTCTTCTTTTTCTCTAGCTCTTAAAAAAAAGAACACACCATCTCTCTTTTATTTTACCTTTAGAAATAGTCTAGACAGGAGATATTTCACCAGCAAAATGCTATAACTTCCTTCTGTGTCCAAAGCTTGTTTCTTTTATGTCAACAAAACTATAAACATAAAGAACATTTCAACTCAATAGGTTTTGGAAAGATAAGCCTTTTCAATTGTTAGCAATGCCCCCTTTTGACACAGATCAATTATCCCTTCCATTTCTAAAGGTGAAGGAACTGCACCATTGCATCAATTCTCCCCAAAGCCAGATTTTTATAGCTTCACATGACAAACCACTTCCATTTTCACAGAGTAAAACAGAGTAAATTAAAACTTTCCTTGCCCAAAATGCCTCATCTCTAATCCTTCCTGTTGGAGTAGCCCAAGCTCTGACTCAGTTCCAAGCAGATTGGGGAAGGTGAAGTAGCAGACTGAACAAAATTATCTAAGCAGAAAGATTTGGGAATTATTTTGACATTGAAACTAAATGACCAACCCAAACCTTCTGGTATTTTTTGGCTGCTTTGACTACAGTAAGTGCTCATTACTGATCAGGTTAAGCTTGCCTCTCTTTCTAAAATATGCATGTACCTTGCTAAATGAAAATATGAAGGTAGCAACTGGTAATGTAGGCAAGGAAAAACAACCAGGCATGAGAACAGAAGTAAAGATCAGTTTCAGGAGCCCCTGAAGATCCTGAATGTATAGAAGTCTATTGGACCCAATAAGTTCATCTCAGAGCCCTGAGGAAACTGCCTGGCATAATTGTCAAGCTACTCTTTGTGATATTTGAAAAGTCATGACAGGTGAAAAAGTCATGAAAAGACATTCCAGTCCCCTGGTATCAGCACAGGCTAGGGGTTGTGACAGTGGAGGCATGACTGACACCAGCGTCAGTCACTTATTATCTTAAAAACTCCTCATGCCTTGTCTCTGTGAGTTTCCCACAGGCAGCTCTGCACAGCACTGACTCCTTCCCTCCTCTCCGTGAGTTTCCTTCTCCCTTCTGCATAACCAGCTAACTCCCCCCCTGTCCCTTACACAGCAGCCTAACCCCACCTGTCCCTCACACAGCATTTACCTTGTCTGTCCCTTGCACAACTGGATGTCCCTTCCTCCTCACAGCACAGCCTCCAGACTCCAACTCCAACTGACTCTCAACCAGCTAACCCACTCTTTTATAACATCCATCCTCATTGGATCAGCAAGGCTGGTTCCACTCCTTGGTAATCAGGAGAGCAGTAATTCATCGGGGGAGGTTTTTTGCCTTCAGCACTAACCTTACAAACTGTTCTCTCACAGGGTTGAACGGCTGGAGAGCAGCCCTGCTGAGAAGAGCTTGGGAGTACTGGTGGGTGAGAGCCTGGACATGACCCAGCCATGTGCACTCACAGCCCAGAAAGCCAAATGTGTCCTGGGCTGCACCCAAAAGCATCACACAGGGCAGGAGAGGAGATTCTGCCCCTCTGCTCCACTCTGGTGAGATCCCATTTGGAGTGGCTGATTCCAGCTCGGAGGTCCACAGGAAGGACATGCACCTATTTGAATGAGTCCAGAGGAGGGTCACAAAGACAATTTGGGAGATAGAGCACCTTTCCTGTGAAGAAGGGCTGAGAGCATTTTGATTTTTAGCCTAGAAAAGAGAAGGGTTCAGGGTGACTGAATTGCAGCCTTCCACTCCTAAAGGGAACTTCCAAGATAGATGAAGAGGGACTTTTTACAGGAGCATGTAGTGCCAGGACAAGAGGCAGTGTTTTCAAACTGAGAGGAGGTTTAGATCCAATATTAAAAAATTCTCTACTGTGAGGGTGATGAGACAGTGGAACAGGTTGCCCAGAGAAGCTGTGAATGCTGCCCACCAGAAGTGTTCAAAGCCATATTGAATGGACCTCTGAGCAACCTTGTCTAGTGAAAGTTGTCCCTGATCATGGTGCAGGTGTTGGAATGATGATCTGCAATGTCCCTAGCAACCCAAACCATTCTGTGATTCTACTAGGATACAAAAGTTAGAACTTGAAAAGAGTCTACCAAATTAAGTAATTAATTCAAAGTTCTCCAGAGCTTTATTCTGGTTGCACCCAGTACTCAATTCTGATTGAATTATGTTGTCATGGAAATGCTGCTAAATCTTACAGGAACAGAATTATTTACCAATGAAACAATCAATGTAAATGGTACTGGAGCTGGACATTTCATTATGCTGTTCATTTCTGTTAACACCCACTACGAATGACTATATCTATCTATCTATCTATCTATCTATCTATCTATCTATCTATCTATCTATCCATATATAGTAGTTATTTGGCAGGTTTGTTCCCAATGATATAGAAAAAATTAAGCAGTTTAAAAAAACAGAGCAAACAACAAAATATATTTCTGTTATGTATATAACATTTTGCCCCAAGAAATCGTTCATAAAGTCATCTGATTTTTTGGTCCTCTCCTTCAAAATGTAGAGGATAGATCTTGGTCATGACTGAATTGCAGTCAAACTATAAGTTTCTCTTCATATTTTATCTTTGAATTGGATATTCCTGTTTTGTTCAGAGTAACTTAAATCAGACAATTCTGTCAGAATCTTGCAGGTTAGTTAAAATTTAATCCTATAAATCTCACAAACATATAATCTCTGTGCCTTTGTTTATCTACAGTGATAGGATGTCTTGAAACATTTTATATATGATTAGGGTATTTATGTGCAAACTTTGGTCCTATTAGGGTCTGTTTTTTAGTCCAAGGAAGGAACAAGAATCATAAAGAATATTCTAAATGTCACTGTTTTATTGTTTGTTTGTTTTTTTATCACAAGGATTAACCCATTCACTAACTTGTTAGCTAATTAACGTTTTTTTGTCTAATTTCCTAAAAAAATAGACTTCAACTAACATCNGTTTTTTTATCACAAGGATTAACCCATTCACTAACTTGTTAGCTAATTAACGTTTTTTTGTCTAATTTCCTAAAAAAATAGACTTCAACTAACATCTAAGTGTGAAATTATAAGGAAAAAAATCTTATCCTTGAAGTGAAAATATTTGCTTTTGTCTGCAGATGGGTAATTGTACTCTCTTATGCTCTCACAACTACCTGGGCATAAGCACTTTAAGTAACTAAAGATTAAAGTCTATTAAATTTATAGGACCTGTTATTATCTCTTGTCTCATAGTGGTGATGTAGCATCATTAGGCCAGTCACTGCATATCTAAGTTACTTAAAAAAATGTACTGTTCTCTTTTTTTCAGCATGGCTTCTTTTGCTGTGGACAATACGGAAAGGTTGGGCTTTGCTTGTTTTTTAGATAAAATATTCACATTTTCATGACATTAAACTAAAGAACATGCTCTACTCAATTTTTTTAAAATGTAAAACTGAATATAGAAGCAAAATATAAGAGCAGATAAAAGTGAAATAATATATTGGTAGACACCAAATGTCTTTAATATAAGCAAATTACGTAGACATTTTTGCTCTCTGTCTCTGCTGTATTAGCAATGTAGAACAATACATGTTATCTTCAGATTACAGAAAATTTATGCTGCCTTTGCAAATTAGTCAATCAATTAAAATTTTCAAATCTCATTACTCTTCATCAAGCTGTTTTAT
This sequence comes from Toxostoma redivivum, assembly GCA_013397375.1. Taxonomy (NCBI): domain Eukaryota; kingdom Metazoa; phylum Chordata; class Aves; order Passeriformes; family Mimidae; genus Toxostoma; species Toxostoma redivivum. Next base: position 92,816 of record VXBI01010431.1, read on the forward strand.
GGAAATGAAAATTTTCTCTTGTTGATTTCAATTAACTTTGGCTTCCCATCAAGAGAGACAAATTTTAATGTAACTTAAAGCAGTATTTTAATAGAAATTCATGTGTTCTATTTTGATATTATTTCAACATGTAGTTCAGACATTTTATGAAAACTGTCACTTTCACATATGAGATAATTCTTATAAAAATAGCTAAGCATTTAAGTTCAAATTTTTGCTGAGAAACACAAGATGATTAGCAATTTTTCCAAATAAAAATTAAAAGCAATTTTACATTACTGAAATACTCCATGTCATATTGTTGTTATTTCCCTATGCTTCCAATACCGTTTTTCAATTCTTCTTAATTTATTCCTAATACGTATTTCTTTAACACATTCTTGTTCGTACAACATCCCCAGCTAAGCTATAAATTGAGTTGCATTTAGACTTTCAGAAACAAAGCAGTAACTTAAGCTCAGTAGGCTCCTACTTTATGAGAGCTCCTTCTTTTCCATTCATGTGGAGTATTCCATTGCCATGGCAAGCAAGAACACAAATGTGTTAACAGAGACTGCAGTGGAATTTTTTAGGATGCTATAACAGCTTCTGATTTTAAGGGTCTTTTTAGATGTGTAAGAGTGTGTATTTATAAATCCATCCTTTAAAAAAAACCAGTGCAGTGGAGTTCCTAAGGTCACCACTCCTTGTAATATCTGGGCAGAGAAGCATAAGGTAAAATAATTCTCATGGAAATATAAATAGCTATTGGAAAATATTCAGTGGATATGTAAACACAATATTATTTGTGTCCTGGAAAGAATGAAATGCAGCATGGCCCTACCTTACAGAGAAGGTTAAACCACCATTGACATTTAAAGAGAGAATAGACAGGAAACCAAACAGCCTCTTCCTTCAGTCAAGTTGACATTTTGTAAAAAAGAAATAATTGTAGTGGTAGTTGAGGTTTCATACGATTAGAAACCGGAATGATTTTTAGTGTAATTTTGTTTTAAAAGACATGATTTTCACCAGGCAAGTAATTTAAACTAGAAAGTTAAGTATTGTTTTTCAAGTAATTTAGCAATAGTCAGACTATAAAAAAAAATATTTTAAGGTAACAATGGATTAATACAGTAGGCAGAGGATCACTTCCCTAATAATTATTTATTTGGGGGGAGGGTGTCCCTGGTTTTGTTTGGCTTTGTGAGGGAGAGGTGAGAGAGAGAGAGAGAGAGAATGGAATCAGACTCAGTATATAGGGTGAAAAACAGTGAAGTTTTCATAGGTAATAGAAGGAAAGTCGGAGGTAAAGGTTTGCACAAGTGATCCCAGTTGCCTTCCACCTCTGGGAAATTTTACGCAAACAAGGTCAAACAGAAAATTAATTCTGTGATCTCTTCACAGTCCCACTCTACAGTTAGAAAAAGTCATGACCAAAACAGTAAGAGGCTTGCAGTTAAAAGCTGAGCTGAAAGCACAAGGTTTTCACTCACATGCTTCAGCCTCTGGCATCCTATGAGTCCTTACCACAGTGCTTAATGTGAGGTTATGACCCGTGTAAGGTGAAGAACACTCATCTTTAAAAATTTTGTCTTGGTCTGTACATATCCTGACTTACCAGGAACAGACTTTCTCATCCCTTGGTTTCCAAAGGGCTAATGGAAAACCCAATCGATTATTTGGCACACCCTACAGTCATAAAGAAACTATATAACCTGGTTATACACTTATATTAAAGAAAGCTATAGCAATTAAGACATTACAAGACACAGTTTTATATCACTCATACAAGTTTTGCACTGGGTTTGGTGAAAAAATTGATAGAAATTAGGGAAATCTGAGTTAACAAAATTAAACAAAATGTTATGTCTAAGTGATATTTAGGTTGGATTTTGTGACCTGTCTTTGGATCTGATAGGAGACAGTCAGAGCCCAGAGCACGCTGGCTTTATGGAATTCCTTATCATCACATTCAGTAGTATCATATGGTCTGACAAAGGACATTACATATTAAACCACTGAATCATATTATTGCTCTGCATACACTTTTCCTTTCTTACATTTTTATGCTTCCATAGCTACAACAATATTTCTTTTAGAGCACAATTCAAATGCAGTTTGTATTCTCCCATTTTCTGCAACATTTATCATCTAGAGTAATTTACAATAATTTCAGTGATTTCAGATTTTAAGGTCTCCATTTACTGGCCACATTTTAAAAAAATGGTACTGAATGTGCAAAATAAAAAGCTGTTTGCAATATTAAGCAACAAAAAAGTTTCATTGTGTATGGTCACTACCATCTCCTGCCTATTTAAATGCTTCAATGAAGTTTAGTTCCATTGTAATTGAGCAGCATTCCAATATTTTTAAACAGAAGAAAGATGCTTTATCATCTGTCCCTTTGCTAAATGCTGAAGAGAAATAGCGTGATTGGATGGAGGTGGAATGTAGGTGTGCTGTGTGGACGGATGTGTTCCATGTGCGAGAAATAACTACAGAGAAAAAATTATTTTCATTTTATTTTTTGTAATGGTGTAATTTGTGACCACTTTCTGGTGTTAAAGCTTCTAAAAACAGTATTTCCAAAACCAATATTAATCAACAGACAAGTTCTTAGAAAAAGGGTTTTTTTGAAACATTTTTCAAAATCTTACCCCATAAATGATTTAACGTTTTATATCATTGAGTAGTAAGCCACAAACAATACTGTTACTTACCAATTTTTGGAAACAGTGTGTTGAAATATTTAGTATATTCTGCTGTAAATAATGCAATTCATAAAACAAATATTGCTGCCTTACTGGAAGGTCTAGCATTTGTTGCTCCAACTTCTACTTACTGAAACTTCTCAATCATGGTAGGAAAAATTCACTAGTCATTATTGTTCTAATATTTTTCTTGCCATTTGATTTTTAAAATTGTTAGCAGTCCCTATAAAAAACTTAAATTGTCCAGTAGAAAATCCGCAATTGGGAGCACCAGCACAGTCTTTCCAACAATCCTTCTAACCCTTTGTCCTCTATCCAAGCTCAATTAAGAGTTCACGCCTAGGGAAAAGGTAAAACAAAGTAATACTTCACTCACTACTTATTCTCAGCTTTTGGCAAGAATTATCTTGCCAAAACTACACAGCTGTAGTTTTAGAGCCCTTGAGATATTCTTTAGGAGTGATTTAAGTGAAGTTAAGAACTACTCTCTATACCTTCCCCTGTTGACTACATGCTACTGAGTAGTGAACAGAATGTAGCCTTGACAGATTGCTCTCCTATGAGATTAAATGCCAATGTGTTTCAAAAGGCTTTCTGGCTCTTTCAATGATGTTGAATTTTAGTCTACAGATTTTGTTCAATACTTACAACCTTTCCAGTTAAAACGTCAACCAAACTTAATTAAATACTCAGAAGTAAGGCAGAAGTTGTTTTATCTGTATGTCTTTAAAGAAAATCTAAACCACATTCAATGTATCAAAAAATGACAAAAAGGTTAAGATATTTTTCATCAGAAAAGTGTTTCATTTGAAATTTGAGCCTATTATCTTCAGGACTGACTCAGTGCCTTCTTCAATTTTACTTGGTTCTAAAGGATGGCTTTGGTGAAATTCAAATATCATCTGACCAGAAAATAACCAATTACAATCGAAATCTTGAAGAAATTCCTTTACACATGCCTTATCTTTCAAGCCTTAAGGTATGGAATAAAATGCATTCATTTTTAAATATGAATAAGGGAGATTCTTTGCTTTACTCTGTCACACAGAAGTTAAGAAAGAACACAAAGTGCATTTTTTCTTCTCATAAATGTGGACTAACAAATTAATATCCTGCAAGGTCTCATAAAATTCAGTGGCCATTCTGCATGACAACAAACAGCATTTTGCCTGAATGATTTGTAAAACATAGGGGTCTGCTTCCCTTTGAGCTTGTACTGTATTACACAAGAGATCTTAATATACAGTTTCCCCTGTGAAAATGGGAAACAGCAAACATCCCAAACTATGCCAGTTGCCCTCCCCCTGGGAAAAATAAAGTATGCCCTGTTGTCCCAGTTTCGGCCAAAGATGGTTAATTTTTGCAGTAGCTGTGAGAGGGCAGAACCTGGAGATGTGTGGAAGTGGCCAAGACATTGCATTGTCACCATCTTACGGCATGGCCATCAAAGAATGTCCCTGGTTTCTCTGGTCAGGGGACACATGGTGGACGTAGGGTCCACCCACTCATTGTTCACAGTCTCAGCTTGGTGAGTGTTTTACATGTGAATCGCCCTCTCTTTTGTACACAGTTGTTATTACTTTTATTTCTGTTACTGCTCTTTTACTTATGGGGTTGTTGTTTCCAGTAAATTATTCTTATTTCAACCCATAATCTCTGTTTTTTATGTCTCCCAGTGAAGTGAGGAGAGAAGCAAGCAGGTGGCATCTGATTTGGGAAAGTTTTGGTGAGGTGAGACACTAAACTGGGGAATTTTGTTTCCAAACCATAATACCACTATTAAGAGCAAGAGGGAAGCTTGCCAGTAAAGAGCTGTTAAAGGGTCCTCGAGTTGTATAAGTTACACTATCCTTTTTAAAATTCCCTCTGCTAAATTTTCCAGGGACAAGAGATTTGGGATCAAGAAGCCACAATTAACAGCTGTTGCCCATATCATCTGACTTGCAATGAGATTTCCTTCTTTACTAACAAAGGATTCATTAAGGTTCACAGAGACACTGGCAGGTCTGAACAACATGGACCCATTCACATCTGTTACTTTTCCTGAGTCAGGTTTTGCAGACACCAGTAAAAGTTTGAAATACCCCCTCTGTAAGTCTTTGTTCACTATCTCTTTGTTGTTAAGGTAATTTGGTATTATCACAATTCTCTCTTTATTCGTAAGGTTTATTTTGGGCTCTGTAGATAAAAAAACACTAAAAGCACTATATCCTCTGCATTCACCGTAAAGCCTCGACTGAAGTAATTAAAAGAAATAATTTTTCCATTTTGTTTCGTTGCTTGCTTGCTTGTTTTTTTTTGTTGCGTGCTTTTGGGTTTTGATCTGTTGTGGTGTTTTTGGTTTTTTTTCCATAATTTTCCCTATAAAGAACCCATAATTTACCTTCAAAAGAATCATGAAATAGGCAATGGCAACTAATAAGAATGAACCATGTTCTGGAAAGGAATGAAATAATAATCACTTAAAAAGGAAGAACAATATGTCTAAATTAAAATGCTGGTCAACAGAACACAAAGCTGACATTTACAAAGGTTATGTTTGACTGTAATAAAATAAATGGCAGCTCTTTGTGTACACAGTTGTCAATTAGCATTGCATATGTGTCTCTTGGATACATTTATTTTTGCCAATGATTCCTTATTCAAGATGCAAATATCTATTATTAATGTTCAGTAAGTACTCCTGACTGAGGGAAATAACTAAGAAGAATAGTTGCCTTTTTTATTAGCATTTTCTTTTCATGGGAATGTCACCAAAATGAAAAAAACAATGTAACCACTAAAATCAACAGAATTTTTTGAAAACAAAAGAATTAAATAAAGTACAAATAGAAGAGTTATAAGAAAATCCCTCGTACTGTATATTCAAGTGAGACAAGAATTATTCTTTCTAAGGTTAAATTAAAGCAAGTAGATCTGCTATTTATGTACTTTAAATTTCTCATCAATATTAGGCTGGTAAGGCAGACACAACTTATCTTGAATACAAGCTTTTAGTAACTAAAGGCAAAAATAATCTGCAAAAATATTCTTATTTATTGCAATGCAACTGAGTGGCTCCCTAAAAGCCCAAACTTTGTGAGTGATTTATCTGTAACGAAAATTTTATTTCCTTTTTCATCCTTTATCATGATAAGAAGCTCTCCAGCTGAAACTCAGAAGGGATAGAGTATATTCTTCTGGCATCAGCATGGAGTGCCACTCTGCCTCAAGAGGAAATGCAGAGGAAGCTGGCTGCATCACTCATTAAGCCAGAGCTTTGCTGGATGCTACACAAACCCCTGGATGGCACACAAAGGGGCTCATTGCCAGTATCACATCTCAGTGTCAATTTAAGTCAGATTCTTTTCATGGTTTTGCAGCAAGCAGTAAAACTCCTTACTTTCTCTCCTAAAGAAAAATATGTATAAAAATTCATAAATGACTTCTTGCAAGAGAAAGAATTATTCAATAGCCTGATGTCTATGACACCAGAAAGGGCAGCTAAGGATATTCTGGTTCTAGTCTTTACTCAGGATAATTTGTAAATTTTATATTTAAACAGTCATAGCATGAAATGAACAAACAATCCCAGCACAATGGATTTGAAACTAGTTGTGATGAGTTGACTCCTGACAGCAGCTAAACTACTGCCCAGCCTCTTCTCACTGACTTCTTCATCAGACAAGGCAAAAATAGAAGGAAGGCAAAAAAAAATTCAATTCAAAATAAAGCCAGCTTAATAAGGAAATCAGAAGATGCTGCAGAAGCAAAACACTCCCCACTGGCAGGTGGATGTGCAACCACTTCCTGGGAAGTCAAGTCCCCAGCACATGTAATAGTTGCTTGGTAAGACCAGTGTCACAATCACAAGCATCCTTTGCTTCCTCCTCCTCTCAAGATTTTACTGAGAAACATGACATCATATAGTATGGAATATCCTTTTGGTCAATTTGTTAGCTCTCCAGGCTGTGTCTCTTCCCAATTTATTGCTCACCCGGAGCCTAATTCCAGTTAGGGAAAAGCCTTGATGCTGTGCAAATGCTGTGACAGCCAAAACACTGGTGTCTTATCAACACCCCAATTATATGTGTACCATGAGGACTATCTGTTTCCTAGACAGTTCCATTATGAAATGTAGAACATGACTGTACTGAAGATTTTGAAATGAAAGGTTTCAGCCCCTACCCACGGGAACATTTTTAGATCCTGCATATACACAGATACTCAGTAAGCTTCAGACCTATTCTACATTTCCATTTTTTCTGCCAGTAAGCCCAAGTCATCTTTTGTGGTGTACACTGACCTGTAGAAAACTCCGTCAAATGAAAATCTCTCTTCAGGATTTAACATGATTTCTAGTGAAATCAATGCCAACTTCTTCGTTTTATACCATTGTGATTACCTCTGCCTATTTTTTTTTCATATTTTAACATTTATGTCTTGTTGAAAAACTTGTGCACACACACAAAAAAAAAAATAAACATTTTATAAACATTTTACACGTCAGTTTCTGTTATAAGCTTTTTCTGAGAAAAAGCCTTGATATTTTGCCCATCAGTAGATTAAATCCACAAGGAAAAAGGGAATTTAAAGTTACTCTATTATTTTACTAACTCCTGTTTTGAAATTCTCTATTTGTTTAAATTTTTTTTATATTAAGTACTTTATCTAAGCAAATATATGTTGCATTTTAATATGTTGAAAATGAGGCAGTTTATATGATAATGATTTATGCCTTCCTATCTCCTATATATAATGAATATTTCCTTGGTGCTTATTTATATCTAGAACACTAACAAAATGCTTAAATTTATTTCCAGATGAACCGGCTGACAATTTAAATGTAATAACATCCATAATAAACAAATATACTGGAACCAAGGCACAATACGAAAGTGTTCAGTAATAGTCTGATAAAGATCAAAGGCTCTGCTCATCTCAGGAAGAAGAGATTTCAGGATTTATCCATGGAACAAACCAGAAAATCATATTTTTTTTATTATTTTAATAAATGATAATGTAATGTCATGTGCATCTAACATTTATCTGAGATGTCCTACTTACGACTACAGCAGATCATTCCATTCTGAAATTTTACCTCCAATTTAAACCAAGATAAATGCAATCATTTAACAGACTCCACATAGAAGCCCTAGATGAGTAAATGTATGTTCCCAAAATGTATTATATAAATAGAAATATCTTCTACAGACATGTAAATCTTTTGAAGGCAATATTTTTAGAGAAGTGAATGCAGTCAGACCAGAGATACATAAAGGAAGATTTCATATCATTAGTTATACCTCAGCAGGAACTGTCAATATGCAGTCCTTCCTGCCAAGATTTAGCACCCTTAACATTTAACTCAGAACCTAATTTGGAAAGTAGTTCAAGAACTTAACTATTTAAGCATAGGTACCATCTGCCTAAGTAGCATCCTCACCACTGTATTCCTCAATAGCAAGGTGCTGTCCCTCAGATTGCTTATTTTTCTAGTTGGAAGCTCCATTCTTGTCATACTGTGTCTACCTTACAACTAACCAGGGAACTGATTATGACTGACTATTGATGTACAGCTTGACCATATAGAACTAACACTGAAAACAGATTTTTTCCAGTTGCTTCCAGAACTTACACATATTCTCACCAGTAAGAGATGAGGAACATCTTAATCTGTGTGGAATTCTTCACACCAATGAAAATATGCCATGTTCCACTCCCACTCCAAGGAGTTAATATACACAATTTCTCAGCTATGTGCTACATAGACACAGTCCCTAGCTAGTTACCTTGCATTCCTTCTCCAGAAAGGTGATTTACTATTGACAGACTAATGATTACAATGGAGAAAATCCTGAAGGTATGAAACTGGTCTGGACCAGATGATAGATTTCATATTTGTTACCATTCTTATGTCTGCAACTTAAATATTTCTATTATTCATGTCAGTAGCTTTAGTACGACTAGGCAACTCTGAGGATGCCAAGTGGTTCTGCAAGTCAATTAGCTCTATATTTAACAATATCAAAAGCAAACCTGAAAGTAGAAAAACAGGACACATTCCACTAAGATAATCTCTTATCTATCCATGTATGATGTCTAGGTCAAACCATAAACTCAGTGGCACACATCCCTTCCTCACACATCAAATAATTAGGAGAGAGCTTGATCTTCTGTGCTGTCTTCACCATCATTGTTTACTTGGAAGAAGAAATATTGGCCAGATGTACTTGAATTTAGCACAAGATTTCACTTTTGAAGCTGAAAGATTTTTTTGAGACCAGGAGCTCTTCTGGACATTTTCTTGGATGAAAGAAGTGTCCTTAATTATTCCTGAATTTTTTCCCACCTGTTTTTTTACACACAGTGTATTTGTCAAATGCATGCTTTCTGTGAAATGCTTTGAACTCTCTAATGCTCGCCTTTACTCACTGGGCCCTCTGAACTGTTTGCAGCACTTCCAGAGGACTGTAGTTTATCCTGAGGTAATTTTTAAAGCCAAGAACAACAGCCTGTGCTATCATGTCCCTATTATGAAAACAGTGATTCAGTGACACTGGTTAAAGAAACCTATGGATGATAAATTTCCCCTTGAGATTTCCATGGGGTAGTGCAGGGGAGGTGTGGGATGAAACAAGAAAACCTCCTTCTTATCATTCAGAATTTACTTGTCAAGATAAAGTGTAAAAGAAACAGAAAGTACCAAAAAATATAAGAAGTAGTTATTGGATACAAAATATAACTTTGGTTTTCTATTTCATAGGTTAATGGTAGCGTAGCAGAATAATATCAATTCCCAAGGTAAGACAAAGTAGCTAACTCATTCTAAAGTATCATACATAAATCATAAATTTAAACTGCATATTATTTATCTTTGTTTATATAACAAGTCTTTATCTAGATAACATATGGGAAAATCACAAGGCCATGTCACTGTTACTCAGGCAATATCCCTAAGTAAAAAATCAGGCAATGCTGAAATATTCCACATTTTTAATCCTAAATTCATGGAACAGGGGAAAATAAAGGTATCAAGGAAAAATGTAAAGTCTTGAATTTCTAGCCATTAGGGAATAATATTACTGGAAAAAACCCAAAATAACAGTTCTTCTACCAAATATGTATTAGGTCATGGGTGCCCTGGAAGATTCAACACTTTATGCTGTAAACTCATGCTATTTAATTCCTTACTCTTATCCTTTCCAATCCCTCTATTAATTCTAGCTAGTTTTCTTAATCTGGTCTCCCAAGGAAATGAGCCTTAGGACCTTCATATTCTATCTCTCAAATCTCTATTTTCAATCCAAACTGGTGAAAAGTGAGCTTTGGAAATCATTAAATTTTTGAAACTTATATGGAAAAGGCAGCCAGGTAGAAGACATTAATTTTCAGAGGAGGGAAATATTGCAGAATTAACTCAGCTGGGTAATTAAGTACCAGGAACTTGGAGAATTGTAGGAAATCAACCATCATCAATTCTGCTTTCCAGAGATGTCTGTTTCAATTTCAAAAAAGGGCCTTGTAGAAAAGAATATGTTTTTTCTCCATGCACAGAACAAATCTGAAGTAACAATAACCTATAGGTATATCATAGTAGTATAAAACAATTATTGTGGAAAGTTCAGAAATCTTAATATTTAGTCTTCTGGGCTATTTCTGTCTTATTAAGATCAATATAAAACAGTAGATTCTCACAGTCTGCAAAGATGTTATGCTACATTTTCAAAAGCTCCCTTAACTCCTTTAAAGAGTATCTTAATTTCCTTTACCCTCATTGAGAGCTGAATGCTTAATTCTCTCAGGCACTTTTGAAATTGCACTAGAAAAGTAATACAAACTGATCATATCTAGTGTGCTTATTATAGTTCATCTCACATTCAAAAATGGCATTAATTGTTTAAAAGTTAAAAGCAGACTGGAACTTCTGACATATTTTTCAGATTACAATATGGAGGAAAAATTCACTGCATCTCCATCAAAATAATGCAAAACCCCTACTTTTCTGCTAGTTCCATCTCACAGATGATGTGCTAGTCATTTAGAATTGCCAGATGAAAGTCTCTTTAAGAGAAGGAAGATACTTTCTGCATGTGGAGAAAATGTGAGAAAATAGGTTGTATTTTTTAGCAGAATACAATTTTTCTGGTACATGGGATATCTTTCCCCCTTATGTACTTTCAAATAGCATCTTAATACATGAAGAAATATCATTTTGCTACATCTCTTCAGTATTAAGAACACCAATAAATTCTATATAAAAGATTGTAAAAAAATCCCTAAAAACTATTATGAGGATAATATTGAAGGTTTTTCTTTTCATTCCTGAAATACATTAAAGAAAATTGCACACAGAGAAGACGAGGTTCAATCCAAAGCTCGCAACACAGATTTATGTGCTGATGCCTAACTAGGCAGAGGCTGTCCAGTGAAAGAAAGAAAGGACCTAAATTTCCTCCCTATCAATGGCATGACTTAAGTGATTGGCAAAGCCATGTCCTAACTTGGATCATGCTGCAGCACACAGCAGTCACCTGAGATTGCAGTAATTCAGCAGCTGTGAAGCAGCATGTGCCAACAGGCATCCCACATGCTGAAAGCAGCACTGAAGAAGTCTTTGTCAGCACAGAAAAACTGTATTGAATTTAGCAACCAGAAAAATTATTATCTATTCCTAGACACCTGATTAGATTATTTTCATATTAACCAACCATGTGTAAATAGATACATATACAGATGCAAATGAATTGTTATAAACAAAACCTTCAGAGTGAGGCTTCCAACCACAACTGTAAATCCTACTACAGTGAAACAATTAAAGAAGATTTAAAAAAAAAAATTCTCTTTCTTGCTGTCATAGCTTATTATTGCAGGGAACACTATGAATATGTATTGAACTTGAAACACTGAATTGCAGTGCTTGGCTAAAGTTGGGAAGACCTTATCCAAAATACATTCTTGCTGAAACAGCACATCACTGCCACATTTAGAAAAATGGACCCTTAGCTTTTGTTGGAAATGCTAAAGGTATGACATTTTAAAAAGAAGCTTCTTATTCTTTCATTGGTAGGAAAAAAAACTTATTCTATGAGTAACAGTTGTAAACAAGCACATTTCTGATTTTTTCCAGTGTTGATTCTCTGATAAGGGTTATATCTTTTTGCTCAGAGAGAAAATCACTTTACCTGGGCATCTACTGTAATGACATTAATGGAAATAAAAGATACTGGCCATTTCCACCCCAGGTCAAATTGGTAATCTGGTTATAAGGTCATTAAGAAGGAGAGAAATAGGGAAGACACACATAGTCATAGAGTGCAGACTAAGAATGAGAAGCTGAGGGGACAAGACACACACAAACCCCACCCCAAACTGATTCCATGAAGCTAACCAATGCTAACTATTTTTCTCCCTTTTTTTTTTCCCCAGTTTGTTAGTGTTTTTTTGGTTTTTAGCAGGAATTCCTGTGACAGCTTTTTTTCTGATTATGCCTCATGCCTGTCTCTTAATAATTTTATAACTACTTAACAAGCCCAAACAGACTGAACAAAAAAGGGACTAGGACCAAATTATGTCACTCAAATTCCAGAGATTTTAAAAGACTGACACTTCCTCTCTCAGTCTTCCCATGGGAGTCTTACATGCTAACAGAAATCTTCAAGTATAATTAGAAATATACAAGGTAACAGAAACTCGGGAAGGACAAAATCATTATAACTGCCACAAATGTGGAGAAAATATCAAATGGCATTTAGGTCTTCTTAGGAACCAGTGTTGGTTGGACAAAAGTCAGATTTAAAGAAGGCAAGTCTCTCATAGTGCTTACAGAATTGTCTGGCATAGTATTAAAACAGCTCAAGAAACAACAGTATTGAAACTTGCAGTATCCCCCTACACACCCATCGCTTCCAATCTATCCACCAGGGATGCTTGCAGGCTTCTGCAGCAGTTTCAGAAATCAATTTTAAAATGTCAGATTTTAAATTCTCAAGTAGTAAAATTTGAATGGCTCAGTGAAAGCAAAATAAGAGCTTTATCAACCCTAAGAAAAAAAGATGAATTAACCCAAAGTTAGAAATAAAATAAGTCCTTTTGTCCTGGCAATCATAACTGAAACATAGTCTGCATTGGATTACTGTCTAGTTAGAATATATTTTGCTGGCATTTTACAAGACTTAAGAAGATATACTTTTTTTTTCTCCTCTTTGCAGATGCAGACCACTTTAAACCTGGGCATGTTTCATGGCTGTTTGAATTTTATTTTATTTTTCTAAGCTATATCCTAGGTCAGCCTTTCAGATGGTCAGAAACTCCACAGATTCCCAAATGGCCAATTAACTTCCTCAGACACTCTCTAAGATTTTCCTTAATTCAGTAGCAACTAAGAAAACTCATAAGGATATGTATGGTATCATATAACACACATCACTTGGTTCTAATTTCACAGCTGTTCCAGACTTTCAAAGAAAATGGATTGACTTTTTTCCTACAACACTGGTGGGGTGACTGACATCACATTCATTATCAGGCCCATTCCAGGTTGAGCCAATTTTGTAATAAGCTTACAGCTGACATGCTGGGTATTAAAGGGAACCTATGCTATTCAGAAATATTTGGCAAGTTCCAGACAAAACAATGCTGGAAGGCCCAGTCCAGTGCACCTATTAATTATTAATTGTGTTATTATTATTGCATGCACTCCTAAGGCACTGTCCACAGTCCATCTGGTGTGCCCCTTGCATAATTTAGCATTACAACTGCTCTTATTGAGAACAAGGAAATTGGGACTTTCCCTCCTTCTTTTGCCTGGAACGAATTCTTTTGCAAAAATGGCAAATCTAAATGACAAATACATGTAGCAATCAGGATACAACATCAGGAACATTCTAGCATCCAATGACAGCGTGACAATCATAAAAGCCTAAGTTTGACAAACTGCCATGAGGAATAACTCTTAGCTTAGCCTTGTGGATTTTCCTTAGAGTAGAAAATAATTCTTAAAGGCAGATATGCTGAAACAACCAACTAACCAACCAAAAACCACCAAAAAGCCCCAATGAACAAACAAGCAAACAAATCAACAACAAACCCCTAAGCCTAAAAATATCTCTTCCCGTCCTACAGGGTCAAGTTACCCCTGTTCATTATAGCTCCCAGTCTGGGCTTGGAAAAAGAAGCAAGCCATAAGTAACAGGGTCCCATGTCACTAAGAGTTGGCAGAGGAGGACTTGTGACTGATTTGGAAACCACAGAATAAAGGAAGAACACAAAAAAATATAAATAATCTCTTCTATGCTACAGGAAAGAATTTTGACTTTTCTTCAGAGATAATGTAATTATGGAGGATGGAAAACATAAATTATTTTCCTAATTATGCAGTTTTAGAAACTGAAAAAGAAATGTTTATGGAGACTTTTTAAATTAAACCAGAAAAAAAAGTAAGACTGCCAATTTACCATTAGTGCAACATTTACATTCTTCCACTTTAGTGCCTACTCCTTGTGATAACACTTATATCAAGAAGAGTTTTAAGCAAAGAGAGATTAAAGTCACCGACTGATGGAGGAAAAAGACTGTGGACAAAGAATCAATGGATCATAGGAGGCAAAAAGATGGGTGATACTTCAAGAAAGGGCAGGAATGGGAGTAAGTTGTCATGTCCAGGCAGACACTATGTCTTGTCATTTGTTGGCACTTGGAGTCTTACAGTGAGGTACTTTGTTCTTGAAATGAAGATTTTCTATATGGTTCTCTGACTCTTGCATGCCCTCCACAATTCCAGAAAATATGCAGATTTTGTAGTTATAGTACCTCCACAAAGGAACAGCAAGTATTATAGCATGTATAATAACAAACATAGTAATAGAACTGGCATGAAGGTAATCCTACTCCTCATTTAGGAAACAAAGTCTAGTCAATGAGCTATATATATATATTCACAACATAATCATATTTTCCTTGTTTTGTTACACAGCATGTGAACTTTTTCACAGTTCTCCCGCTTCTAAACTTGAGATAACATAAATCTGTTTCAGACTCTGAAATGTAATTTAATGCAGCAGAATCTTCCCTGTCATTAGAGATTTTAGTTTCTAGTCAACAAGTTACTTTTTCCAGGTGACTCTGCACTTCTGAAAATTACTCTTGAAAATTCTCAGACAAATAAAAAAAATTAATTGCTATGCAGTATACATTAGCATTAATGAACTATACACTCTGGCAAAATATATATGGAAGGCATTATCAACCCAGAGGGGCAGACATATAATTTAGAAAAATTACTTGCCTTGAAGATTGCAATACCAAAAATTATATGAAATTAAAAGTTGAGGTAAAAAAGCAGATTTAAAACAAGAATTTCATTTATCATTGCACTACACAGAAAGAAGAATAATGCACATTAGAAGCAGTACTTGGATTAATTAATCACCTGTGTGATGTAATCAGGAAAAAAAGAGACAAAAAATATGAAATTAATAAATATAGGAAGCTTTTAATATCATCAAATAAAATATTGGTTAGACCTCACCTAAAATATTAGATGCAAGTCAAGTCATAAGTTTGTTCACACATATTCAGTCAGACATATTCAATTTGTTTTTTTCAAACTGAACTAGTTATTAGGATAGGCAAAAGAAGGATTAACTGAAGAAAGGTGATGTCTAAAAACTGGTGTCTAGAAATTGGCTGTTATTTGAGCCTGAAAAGAAGATTCAGAAGAGATATGATTACTGACTAGAGACATGTCAAATAGGTAAGTAAGAAAAAATTGAGAAAGCAGAGTTACTTATATCTAGAGACACTATTACTATGTGAAAAAAATTATATACCTGGACTACAAATCAGGAGTTAGAAAAGAGTACCTAACCACCAGGAAATGCAGTTTCTCAGAAAAGAGACATTGCAGGAGCAATACAGATAAAAAGGGATCCTGATAAGTAAGGGAAGGTGTTAAATAATTTTAATAATTCATCATTTAGTAGTTTTTATTAGCTTAGCATGAGCCTTGTTTTTCACATGATCTTTTCCAATTTGATAGCTTAGTTTTCTGGGAAACTTCTCTTTGATAAATGATCTCTCCCAGCAAAAACCAGCTCTGTCTATTTCAGTGAAAGAACACTTAAATCAACATATCTTTATTATTAGCTCTGTGGTCTCTTGTAAGAGCAAAGTTATAAGACAAGGGAAGAAAGCAAAACAAGGGCATCTCACTGAGATCTCACAATGTGCAATGAACACAGATTTCCCATTTTCCATGGGGAGTAAGTTATAATAACTGAGGTATGATTAATCACAAGGAAATCTGTATTCAAATCAACAAGTCCAGCACTGGTCACATTCTGGGTGCATAAAAACCTCCAGAGCTCTTAGACTTGTAAGAGTCTTCCTATTTTAAGCCTGCGCTGCTGAGACATCACACATGTGGTCATTTAAATTCCATGGAATTGAATCAATCAAGTACATCTGGATACACGAAAAAGGGTCTATGATAAGGTAATGATAGTGCAAAGTTAGAGAAAGACTGTGCTGCTAAAAATAACTGATATGCATTTTGCAAATACTCCATCAAATTCAGCTCTGATGATTAATTTCATTAATAAAATCCCAAAGCCATCTAAACCTAACTTCTTGGGCATCCCGTATTCATACCTAGCTGCACCTTCATTGTCCCAGCTGTTATTAACTCTGTAGAAAGAGATTTATTGTCCTAGTCACTCTGAAAAACAAGCCCAGTGCCATTTCAGAGTTCCAAGCTCTAAGTCAGAGGAGTTTTTTCCAGGTTCAGACAAGTTTGCTTTTAACTGCTCAGATTTACTGTGGGTTGGTGTAATAGCATCATATTGCATTGTCTCCTGACTAAATTAATGTCCCTCCTGTTTTTGTTCACTGGTTCTGCCAAAATCTTTAAAAATCTGTTCTGACATTGTAATGTTACTAAACAAAAGGTCTGGTTAGCAGGCTCTTTGGGGCTGCATAAAAATTAATACTGGCTAAAACTCTATATCAAAAGCACAAAAGTGCTCACCTGTAATGCTGCTCTGAAGCTACAATGTTGAAGCTACATTACTGTCAAGATCTGTAACCTTTTTTTTCTGTCAATTGGCCTTAATCAAAGTAGATTATATGATTATCTAATGTGATTATGCTGGGTAAAAAATATGATGATTTGATGGTGACTCTCCTTTCTCTATGGACCTTTGGCTGGAATGTTCTAGAGGCAGATGGAGGCAACAAAGGAACTTGAAAAAGAAAATTAGGAAAAGGTAGCTACACAGAAGACGATGGCTGGAGGAATGCATAAGGGATCAATGGTAGTCAAGATAGATAATCTCAGAAAAAAAGGAGTAAATGTAAAAGAAAGGATCTTCAGAAAGAAAAAGGGAAAATGCAGGCATTTTCTAGGTTTATCTCTAGTAGCTAGTCTTCTGCATACTAGGAGCTATTTTTTATTACTTTTCTGGTGTAAGTACAGTGTCCTGGTTTAGCGCAAATTTGGGAGGAAACCTCTGAATGGGGTCCCTCCAGGGAAAGGGAAAAAAAAACCAATCCAAGCAATCCCTCCCCCAGTCGGTTCGGGAAAAAAATTTCCTTGGAGAGAAGTGGAAAAAGAAACAAAACTGTTTATTCAACAGGCAACACACCTCCCAGCACAAAATTGAACAATACCAAACAGAAAAAAACCTCTTGCCACTCTGAAGAGATGACAGGATCAGAAGAGTTCTTTCCGTGGGCTGCCCGGCTCACTCCGGCTGTTCTCAGTCCCTCCGGTGCTGGGAAATGCCACGGCCCAGGCCAGGCCTGGTGGGACACAGGTGTGAGCTCCTGGTGCTCCTCTGGGTTTTCAGTCCAGAGCAGGTTCAAAACAGTTCCAGGAAAAAAAGGAAAGGAGGAAAAAAAGCAATCCAGGGAGTTTCTCTGCCTCAGCTAGCCAGAAGAAGCCACCCAGAGCAAAAGAGAGCTCTCCCTCGCTGTCCACCGCAGACAACACAGAGCCAGCAGGAATGCGGGGGAGCCAGTGCAGTCTCTGATAACAAACCCTGCACTTCTTCTTTCCCCCTGCTTCACTCCTGGAACCAGTCTTAAAGTTGGAGAATTTAATATTCAACACCAACAGAACAGACGATTTGGGGATACAGGCATCATACAGTCACCCCAAGACATACAGATACAGAAATAAACACCTAAATTTACTCCTTAAAAAGAAATAACAATTTCAGGAAATAATTATCTGAATGAAGAACAAATGGAATAATAGAAAATCATTAAGGTTTGAAATGACCTTTAAGATCCTCAAGTCTAACCATATATATACAGGTGGCATAGATTAAAAATTAAAAAAAAGTCAGAAAGGAAAACTGCACAATCTATAAGGGAAAGTGAAATCTATTTATTCAGAGCAACCGAAATAAGAAAATATTTCAGCGAAGTTAAAGCAAATATTACTAAAACCAGTTGTTCAGCTAACTCTAAGCTTTCAGAGACATGGAATGCTGACAGTGAATTTTCATGAATTGAAGTACAGTGAAGACACAGTGAACTTAAATATCTTTAACCATCTCTTGGGAACAAACTATTCAAAACCATGTACTCTTCAAAATAACTCTTGGACTTTTGTTTTGATGTACAGCCTAATGTTCTAGATAGCATTCAAAGTAGCAGAATAAATAGGAGATTTCACAGATAAATTAATCAAAATCAAATTAAATAAAGCAAATTCAAGAGGGAGGAGATGTTTCTGCAAAAGATTTAGAAATATCTGCATGAAAATAAATGTGGTTCCCAGAGGCATACGTATATATTTACAGAAAGTGGATTCAAATAGTCAGGATGTAGCTTAAAGTCAACCCAATCAATTCTAACTGAAAGTAACCCAGGAACATATTTTTGATGAGTCTCTAATTGTCATAAGTTCTGTCTCATCATAAACCTATATAATGTATAAATAAAAGTGAATTAAGCGAATCAAGGACAAGAAAATAAGTTAACCATTCACAATACTTAGAGGCAGAGATATCACCGGGAATGAAAAAACAATTAGTAAGCTGCAATTTTACTTCTGTTTTAATATTTGCTTAGAAAAGCCAAAGTGTATGGCTGCCCTTTGAGACAAACAAAAAGTGTTAATTAGATACAGGATCAAAACACTTTTTTGAAAATTTTAATTTATGAAACCAAGCAAGTTGCCTGCAGAAAAGAAGTTTAAAGGCTGAAAAAAAAGTTTTTAAGCTAGTGAATACTGAACATAATTATGTAAGAATGCATATACTTCAAATTTAAAAAAAGAAAATAAATTCTAATGAGAGATATTTCTCAAATTTCAGAGCGGTGCTTTGTCAGATATCTCACAGACCATCTGCCTTCTTAGCTTTATGTAATCTGCCATGAGTAATGGCATAATGTCTGCAATTGTATTTTATGGCATTAAGTAATTGCTTACAAAGGTGACCAGCAGCATGATGCTATGTTCTAATTAATTTCATTACACCAGAATTCATGAAGATATGTTCAATTCACCAGCAAGTTCTTTATGAGACATAGCTCAGAGAACTTCTGATTCAAAATATCAATAATTAATTAAGAAAGGGGACTGAATAGAACGAGGTTGAACTTGTCAAATGGTTACTCAGAGCCTGATTTCCCAGATTCTCTTAATCAAATACTACATTTACCTCCATGTGTTATTGTCATTGTTCTAATTTCCACTAATAACCCTGTTAGAAGCCCTGAAAACACACAAGCAAATGTTTTGTCTAGATACTGGTTCAAATATATGCTGCATTCTCACAGTTGGAATTGGTTTATTCCTGATGCTGTATTATAAGGGGATTCATTCCAGAAAAGCATATATAAATCCTGTTAAATCCTTAATCTATGATACTCTAATCAATTGAACCTACTTTTACTGTAGGCCAACTTGAAAATGAATCAATAATTCTCACTTAGAAAAAGTTGCAGGGCATAGAGGGACAAAGGAAAAACCTAACAGCTATGTAACCTGTTGCTCAGACCTTAAGAACATTATGCAAATCCATTCAGTCTCGATTTTTTGTGTGTATTTCTTCCTGAGACTTGAGAGAGGGCAACTGTGGTTGGGTTCAGAGCAAAAGCAGTTTTAAAATCCTAAAGTAGTTGGGCATTTCTAACCAGGCCTTACAGAGTTTGTAGATGGCAGCTTCACTGAATACAAAACGCTGAGTACTAAGTAGACATACATTGATAAGAATGTGCTACTATCTCTTGCAAGCAAAATTATGAAAATTGCTTATTTGATTATTAATTTCCTCAGAGAAGTGCAATTCATTAAACATATGGAAAAAAAATGCAGTCTCTTGGCTCTATCTTTGAGGTGTTGAGCACCAAAGTATATTTCTTGCCATGTCATTTCATGAGTAGAATATCTCTTCAAACAATCTATCAGCATCTCTTCTTCGGAAATAGCACAGTGTGACACAATGACTAACCACAGACATGAAGTGTTTTTTTCCAGAATCCAAGGGTTCCCAAACTGCAACAGGTCTGAGCTACAGGAAGATCCACATTCTTCTGGTGAGGTAGATGAAATCAGAGCACCTACTGAAACAGTTAGAATGGCACTAGATATTTAGTATAAGAATTTGAACCATTTTTTCAGAATCTGACATCCTAGAAACTCAATCAAGATAAATTAAATAATAGCTGCCTCTGAAATTATCTTCCTCCCTGATCGGGATCATATATGACATCAATATTTCATTAAAAAATTGATCCAATATTATATAAATGGCAAATTTATCAGAAACAGGTGAAGGCACTTCAGAGGAGCTACCCTATATTAAATACACACATTTTACAAAGATTTTTTGCTATTAAGATTCCCAACATCTCTTACAAAATAGTCAAAAACAATGAAAAATAAACACAAACAACTGGCAAATCACCAAACAATCCTAAAACTAATATTTCAATTTTTCTTGTATTTGAAAAGAGGAAGCAAGAAGACCTTGAACACAGCTACTAAGAAGTTCATGTAAAATTTCGCTCTAGTCAATTCAGTACCTGGCCCATTTCTAACATTCATAATGCCTCTGATAAAATTTAGCATATTCAAATTATTTGACAGAATGGAAAGGACCTTATTGACAACTGAGAAACCAAAGATTAAATTAGTAGTGTTACATCTGAAATAACATGTTCAACTCACTGCTGAGGGGCATATACAGAAGTGGATCTATAATACCTTCTTCTCAGATTTGATTATTCCCTTGGCTCAAAAAAGTTACCTCCTTTCTTCTCTTTCTTTTGATCACTGAGAGTTAGCAGCCTCTGACTCCTAATGGGTTTTGACTTTTTTGTGTTGTTTTTCAAGACACAGAAGCACAGCAGGAAGCCACATAAAACACTTCACATTTCTGAAAAAATGCTTTAAGAATCACTTAGGAGTTCACAAGAATTAGCAGAAGAGAGAGAGCTTAATTCAATCAAGAGAAGTGGGCTCCTAAATTAAGTGTGAGATTCATTTTTTTCTCTTTTCCTTCATCTTTGAAATTAATAGGAGTCTGTTCATATACATCAACAGGTTTGAAATAACTGCCTGGAATCCAAATCTGGGGAAAGCCAATCAAATATGACACAGTCATCTTGAATTGCACCATCTACATGAAGACATTCTCAAAAAAACTTTCAGGGCAGATATGGCCTCCTTATTTTCTGATGGACAGATTTTACCAAAAAAAGTACTGTTTCCCTGAAGAAACACCTCAGACGAAAGTTAGACTTTAGATTACATTTTCAGTGGAAAATTTAAAATATTTGTCTCAGATATGACAAAATGTTTCACCTTCACCTTGTTAGCTGCTAGTTGTTGTATCATCTTAGTTGCATTATTTTTTATATTACGATAATTAATTTAGTGCTTCAAACAAAATTGACAGTAACATAAATTATTTTTGCTCTAGTCTCAATATAATGCATTATTATATAATTTTATAATTGTTTATTTTAATTTCTCAGAAGTATGTGGTACAAATTTTAAATTCTTTACATAGCCACCTTTCCAATTAGCATAAAAATGAAGAGAGAGAGGAGAAAGACTATATCCAAATTGTTGCATCAGTTGACCAACATTGTCAAAATTTCCAGTAGGAACAGATTCCTGACTGGAGACAGCTGATCTAATGAGGCCTAAGTAAAGGGGTAAGAGAATATTGAGGAGAATAGGTTTGGAAGACTACAGGATGGAGAAAGTGGCCCTGTGCTGATGTTGTCAACAGTGAAACTGGAGAAAATTCCAAACCTCCAGTTAAAATTTCAATCTGTTTCTCCCATACGAATCTTGACTAATAAATCTGATTATTTTTGTGGGAGTTCACATAAGCTTGTATTTAGAAATTAAGAGAATTATTTAAAGATACAAATAATAAACAACAGCTTTGTCAATCCTATTAAAAAAATTTAAATCCTTTTTGATTTTAAAATTTGAGTTTAAAACCTGGTCCTAATAAGTCAGAAAGATTCTTGTCAATAACATCACAGAAGATAGTCAGCTGGTTTAAAATTCTCTCTCTGAATACGATCACTCCACTACAATCACTGAAGGAAAGGTTAATACTGAAGATAAAATATTCAAGGCCTAAATAAAAGCTGGACATAAATTCATAACCTCTATTTTTCTCACGTCTTTTTCTTAAATAAAACCTCAGAAAATTCCGAAGAATTCAACCCTGTCAAAAAGTGCAATTCCACCATAGTTTAGCACATATGAAATTGTGAAATTGAGTTTCTAACCAACACTGGCAACATGCCAAAGTTTTGGACTGGGCTCCATGGCTTTTCTGATAACTACAACAGTCTAATAAATTATGCTGGAATAATGGTACATTTGGCTCCCAGGAGAGATGGATAAAATTTTTTAATAAATAGAAAATTAATCAAGAAGTTCATGTTCAGGAGGACTAAGCCTATTTGTGAATTCAGCTTTAAAATACAGAGACTAAGGTTTTGAAGATAGAGAAACATTTCATTCTGACAGTAGAGAAAAACAAAATATATATAATTATTAATTTCTTTCAAACAGCACTACAGAAAAAGTGTTTTATGGAAGTGTTAACATTAAAGAGACAAGCTTACCTAAATATAATTTCAAATAGCAAAAGATCTTTCTTTAAGGGAAAATCACCCCACCTTTTCTATCTCAATTTTAAGTAATTCCCTTTAGGAGTCTCCTGAGCCCTAATATTTTATTGACTAGTATCTGACCACCAAACTGAAAAATGTATTACTCAAGGAACTCTCAGGATTATGTGAGGTGTTCTGCAAGCTGGTCACAGTTCCACAATTAATGAAATGTAAAAAGAACAATGAAAAGAAAAAAAAACATTAAAAACTCAAATCACTGAAAGAAAGGTTAATACTGAAGATAAAATATTCAAGTCCTAAATCAAAGAACACCTGGACTATTAGTTAATAAAACTAAATTTTCAAGAGAAGTGGGGAAGTGCACCAAAAGCACCACTTTTTACCTTCTTTTACTCTCCCAAATATCTTCATCAAGTATGCTAGCATGCACAGTGATGAAAGGCATACCTGGTAAAAAAAGAGTGGCTATTAAATTCCATTTTCAAACTCACTTAAGCTAAGTTGTTTTTCTCAAAAATATACTTGCAACATGCATTATCTGACTTGAACTAAACCCTGCTTTCCTTAGACTGAACCTTCATTTTTCACCTCTAGAGTCTATTAATTTTAAGGTCAGAAAGGAACATGTGTGCCCAGTGTGACCCTCTCACACAGAAAGGTCAGAGAGCTCCAAACAGCTGGTGGAAGATCCAGATAACAATTTGCAGCTGTCATTCTGAGGGAGCAGAGAGTTGCTTTTGACATATTTCCCATTGGCAGCATTTTTAAATAAATCTCTACTGTCCAAAGCAGTGTCATGTAATAAAATCTCAATCTGGTCTTGGGAGCTGGCCAGCTGCATAGGCTTCCAAGGATGGGTATGTTCTGCCTCTGTGAACCTGAAAACACTGTGCTGTCAGCAGTGCTGCCCCCTCCCTCCCACAGCTGTTGGGATGCACAGCTGTTCGTATGCTGTTCAAAACACAGATGTAAAAAGTAAACATTTTTCTCAAATGACTTCTAAGAATTACTTACTTACTGAATCCTGCTCATTTCCTCCTAGAAAATGGGGCCTTAAATCTACCTTGCATCGTGTGCCTATGACTGCTGTGACCTCTAAGGGGACAAAACAAGACCTTTTGTGCAGAGATGAGAGCAAAAATTTAACTCAGAAGAAAAAAAATAAGCAGCTAGAATGAAAATAAGAAAAAAAAATCCACCTCTGTCTGATTAACTAGATAATTATGTTACTTATTTTTAAGAATGGTCCTTGTACAGTATAAGTACATAATCTTTCAGGTACTTGAAAAGCAATTTAAAGAAAAGTAAGCACAATGAGAGGACTAAAAATTTCCTTTCCTGTAGAGAGATTGTAAACCTTTTTGAGAGTGAAGCTCTTATAGGGAATTCAGAGGAAACTAAATCTTATGTTTGCTATAAATACTGATAGCTGCATTGAACCCAGTGGTACTAAACCCAAGCTTTGGGATCTCAGTGGATTGTACCTGGTTCAAAATGGTGCCACAACAGTACTTCATGTTTGTTTAGCTAATAAAATATAAAAGGTACCATTGGTTCTCAGTGCTTCTGAACTGATAAATTCAAGTGACACTAAAAGTCTGCTCACGCAAACCCAGAAAATTTGCTGTGTTTCCAAACTATAAAAAAATGTCTTTTATAACTTGGATATCGATCTAAAAAAATCACTACTGTCAAGTGTGTCACTTAATGTGAAGCTTCTTTCCTTTGTTTTGGAAAGCTGCAGAAATACCGTCCATTGGGATTTTGGAAGACACAAACTTCCTACACATCTTGTCTTGATCGACACAATAGCTATAAATAGTAAAAATGCTCTGATGTTATTGCAAGAAAAGTCTATGTTTTGTTTGATCCCTCCAGGCATACAGCATAAGAATTATGTGTTTTCATGTATGTACACCTCCATGGACATGAAATCAGCAACAATTTAAAATAGAATCAGGCCTCCTCTCCAACAAATTAAACAATAATATTTGTGTTTTTTCTTTTTCTCCTTTCTTTTTAAGAGTATCAATTAATTGCTACCCTACTTTAAAACTTACAAGATCTGGCAGATTATGGCAGATTCTGGTGAGAGAATTCTTCAGAGATATTAAGGAGTTTTCCACATTGAAAGCAAATAGGTCGAAAGTATGGAAAACCAAACATGAAATTCAAGAGACCTTCCAAAACCCCACTGCAGGCACATAGGTGCCTACAATGCCACAGATCATGCCACTCTGGCAAAATAATTTATCTCTCTCAATATGATTTTTATAGGAAGATTCCAAAAAGATTGCATTGTAGATAACCAATAATTGGAGGAATCATTAAAAAAAAAAAAAAAAAGAAAAATCAGTCTACCATATTGGTCTTTTTTGGTCTTTTGTAAACAGAGAAAAACAGATGACAGAAAATTACTGACTATGTAGGAGCAGTCAACCTATTGAGACTTTAAAATTATATGGGAAAAAAATAGTACCAATGAGACTTTTAAGTATCAAGTTCATGAAATGAACCATTCCACTTTTTCTGACAAGCTCAGCAGTGCAAAACCAAACCTGCCATCTTGTGCACAAAGAAACAGAGCTAGCTACACCAAAACAACTGCTATATGTTACCCTCTTTTCAGGCATTGATGCTGTACTTTGCAAGATGACATGATCTGTTTTTTCCATAAGAGAAATGGCTTATGGAAGCAGTCTGTCATTTTAAGAGCACACCCTTCTTCTGTATTTGTGAGACTGTGGACTTGTGAAATGTGCTGTTTGAAATGCTGTAAATGGACTAAGCCAAAAATACAACTTCAGCTTTAGCTCAAATCATAAAAATAAAAGTTATAGACAACAAATTCTTAGTGCGACTGCAAATGTGTGTATAACACTTCATTTTACCTTAAGATTTCTTCTTGCTCTTAACAATAATTAAGTTAATAATGAATATGTTTCTAAGCTTCTAGATTAAGTAAAATGAGATTCTAATCTGCCTTAAAACATGACTACTCCAAATTATTAGCATGCAGATTTGACTTATATATCTCGCAATAATTTAGATATTACCATGACAAATGGTCTTATTAAACAATATCTCACGAAATATGAAAAGGTCAGGAGCTCATCTCATATAGGTCAGAATAAGAATTGCCATGAAATCTACAGCATTGATTAAAGTAGTAAGAACATAAGGATAATTTTGCTGTAACCAGACAACTTTTTAATTATTTTTTTTAAGCCAAAAACAATCTTACTTGCCAAAGATGTGTAAACAAAGATATGTAAACATATTCGGAGATCTCACTCCATTGCTCCAAAGTCAAAAATGCAATTTATTCTTGAGATGTCTGCTGTTTAAGAAGTCATACAAACTAACAAAGTGTGGGATCTATAGGCAGGGCATTTTTTAAAATTTCTGAAGATCTGGTGCTTAAAGAGATTACTAAATGGAGAGAAAAAATTGCAGAGAGGGTAAAACAAAACAAAAAGTTATTCCAGAAATAGTAAACTAAAACAGGAGAACAACTGTGTGACTTTGATGCAAGATAGTGAATAAGATCTATCTATTTGCCTTTATCACTATGACATTATGCTAGATATTTATAAAACAACATTAAAGCTTGCAAATTTATTTTTATTCCTGATTTGGTTCCAGTTATTTACTTGAGCAACACTGAATGAAATTTATAGCTCTGATACAGCACAACCATCACAACATAAAGTCTATTACAGATCCAAGAGAGAGCCGTAGCAGTGAAAAATATACTAAAAAATGTAATGTGTGTGCAACTTCCCCTAACATCCTTTTTCTTGGTGACATGTTATGAAGAGATGTAAAAATGGCTTGAAAAATGACAGGGGACTGCTTAACCACACAAAGCCCCAAGGCCAGTAAAAATAGAACATTAGTTAATTGCCTTGGGAGTTATAAACAAAAATATTTTGTCAAAGTGAGCTACAAACCCATCTTTAGTTAAAAAATAAAAAAATAAAAAAAATAAAGTAAAAAAAAAAAGTAAAAAAAATATGTATTTTGGTAAAATATTTCACTTCTGCTGCAAGTATGTAACCAGAAAGCAAGGAGCTATGTCACATGAAATGCCTCCACTTTTTTTTCTTTCATTTCAGAATATCTAGTTATTTTTTGCACCTAGCAGGAGTCCAATTGCTGTATTGAGAGTACCAGATTGCCAGAACTACTGCATTCCTTCATAGCTGCTCCCACAGAAGAGGTCATCTACAGCTTATCAACCTGGCCCCAAAAATTCATCTGCAATGTGCTTAGGTCTCACCAGTAAGATGTGGGACTATTAGCTGGAAACCATGGTACAGTGAATAGAGCAAACTAGAAAAGGTCTCTGGTGATCCATGTTCAACTTTTAGCTCAGTTACTAACACAGTATAAATAAATAATGCTGCAGTAAGAGAATGCAGTTTAGGAGTTACATAAAAGATCAAATCAAGATTTGGAAACACTACCCATTTATTATGCTGCACCATGTTTTTTGAGACCTCCATGAGTTGCAATGCTCTTCAGCTAAACTACAATACCCTTCAAGTACTGCTATTTATGATAACGAGAAACTCAAAAAGTGAAGAAACTCATCATTTGCAACATATGGTGGCTAAAAAACAAACAAACAAACAAACAAGCAAAAAACTGCTCCATGCTGTGAATGCATTCATTACTTCCTTTCCTGCATAAACACTTAACCTCTTTCAGGAGGATGTCCAGAATGTCTGAAAAGCCATGCATATATTAAAAACATACAGTCAGATAGTTTAACTGTGGTTTTCTCACAATATTTATCTCTTCATGTTTCTGACCCTCATTGATGTTCAGAATCAAACACATATAGAAAGTTAGCTCAGCTGGACAGCAAGTTTTGCTGCCACACTAAATGTATTAACAATATTTATCAAGCAACCATCGGCAATATTTTTTTAAATTTTTTTAGATTATTGCCTTTTTCCATTCCTGTATCTATCCCACTGATTTTCTTGCCTCTAATCACAAGGGTAAAATAAGTAGGACTCAAGTCTGCATGGTTTGTTCCCATCTGCAAATGCTTAATCTTTTTCTTGAAAAGTGGATATCAAAAAGTAGTCCCTCAATATCAAAGGGTTTTAGGGAAATGCAGGAATGCATAGTGTCTCCATGGCAGAAAAAATAGAGTTTTGTTAAAAGTCTCGTTTAAATGCATGTTCCAAGAATGGTGTGCTGTTTTCCCATAAACAAGCCCTACTTAGTTTATTCAAACTACTAAATGAGCACTATTCACAACTAAACAGTTCAGAAGATGTTTTGGTGCCCATAATTTGAAAAATTTCAAATGGAAATTCTACATGGAAACTCCAACATGCAGCTTAAAATAAGTGATTCTAAAAGTCAATTATATCTACCATTCATTTCCATTTTCTCTTTTTTTTTCAAAATATGGTAGCACAACTAAAGAAAAGACTCAGTGTTCTGCAGAATAAAAAATGTATGCAACTCCCTGCTCCTAACAGCAAAGAGACTTCATTAATTGTTTATGGCAATATAGTGTCTGTCATTGCCTTTCTCTGTGCATAGTGGTGTGTCCCAGATTATTATAGTCCTGGAAATTAGATTACAAGGGCCTTGCCCTGTGAGACATGAGAGTTTTCTGTTCTGATGTACATCAGTTTCAGCTCAAGGTGCCTAGTAACAGCTTGTGGCACCCAACAATTCACAGAATCAGACCTCAGATGAGACTTCATACATTTTTAAATGAACTCTGTTCCTGATATAAACAGTAATGTCTTCTCAGAAACACTTCTCAGAAAGCTACAAATTTTCAGAAATTGTCAGGAGGCAATTGTATTTTAACCTGTGTAAATGTCATCCTGTGCTGTAATTTCTCACCTTGATATGTTATGGATTCATGACTTTTCCTTCTAAAGAGGCTTCTCCGTAGTGCAGGCTGTAGAGAGACATGCAGTTTTCATAAGGTCCCTAGGTCAGATTTCTCATGTCAGCAATGGCGTGATTTTCCATAGTAACTAAAATCTGAGCTGTTTGGGTATACACAGAATATCCTAAGTAACATCCTCAACAGTAGTCAACTAAAACTGCAATTCCCTGTTGACAAGTCTCAAGATCTTATATATGCAAATAAGAAAAGCCTTATCCATATTTTCCATATTACATGCAGAGTGCAAAGAGCTGATCACTAAAATTTTAATTGTGGACATGATAAATTCAGTGATTTTGTACCATCATAAAAGTATATTTTATGTAATTTTGAAAATATAAGTTCTTTTTACTGCATTTGTATGACTGCTATTGAAAGCAACCAACAGCCTCGTGGCATTTCCCAATGATCAGCAATTTTTTTTTTCTTTTTAAAGTCTGGACACAGGAACAAGTCTAAACTAAAACTAGGGCTCAAGATGGAAAAAGGGCTAGTAAGTGGCAAAGGAAATAGGTTGTGAATAGTCTAGAGAAGAACATGTCCTTCAGAAAGTGTAGCAGCAACTTTAATACATCCTGAGAATGTCTTAGATCACCTAATGCACCCCACTGTCAACATCGTATGTGAAAGATAAGAGAAAATTTGCAGTAATTCAAAAGTAACTGCAGAAGCAAGCTGCAAGAATGTAAATTTCTGGATAAAACCCCTCAAGGTTTTATGTCAACAAAGCACTTTCTTAACCTGTGAACCTCATGTTTTCTCACATCATGAAGAAATTTAAAGATTTCCATTCATTCTAACAGGTTTTGATTATTCATTTTCTCATATATGTAAGAGTTCGTACACAAGCTCTCTGCTGCTGTTATTACAAAAAAAAAAACCTGTGTCTCGTTCTTGTCATGGGGCTCTATAAGCTCTAGTGCTGACCCACTGCCAGACAGCATT
This sequence comes from Toxostoma redivivum, assembly GCA_013397375.1. Classification (NCBI taxonomy): domain Eukaryota; kingdom Metazoa; phylum Chordata; class Aves; order Passeriformes; family Mimidae; genus Toxostoma; species Toxostoma redivivum. Next base: position 122,474 of record VXBI01010431.1, read on the forward strand.
CTAAATTGTTTTCAGTGATTTTGCAAGAATGAATGAATTCTGTGTCTTATAAAGATTCATTTATCCCCTTTGACCTTAAATCATAGCATCCAACCTCACTTGCAGCATGAGGTATCTCTAGAAGAAGGAATTGATCTGATTTATTTATTCATGGAATTAAATTGCTTTGATTATAACGTACATGCTTTAAAACATCAGTTCTCTCCCATCCCATTATTACACAGTTTCCTAATTACCTCTCTAATCACACTACCTAATATTGTAAAGTGCCCTGGAGTGTGTAGAGAAGTTGTTGCACATTAAGAACCAAATTAGTAGATTTGGAGAGGAAAAAAGAGTCTTCTTTGTATTTTTCCTATAACCATGTGAAAAGAAGAGCCTGCTTTTCATCCTTTTGCTGACACTACATCTTTGAAAGTCCAGGTGGCAGAATATCATCAGACCATATGCTTCAGAGAAAAGTATTTTTCAGAGTATCACTTTGAACTTACAGTTCATTAAATTTTACCTTCCTACTCATGCCTTTTCAGCATCTGAGTTAAGTACTGTGAAGCAAACCAAAAGAGTACCTAAGGAAACAGATGACAACACCCTAGGCTGCAGTAGAGACCTGGCCCTAAGGCAAGAGTCTCATCAAGTTGCCTATTTTTGAAATGTCTTGTTGTAACATTGGATTGTGTTCATGGCATACTGTTAAATAAATAAATAAATAAA
>VXBI01010432.1:0-15912 GCA_013397375.1 Toxostoma redivivum
CACGGGCTGTTATCTCAGCTAAGGGGGTAGTTTGGACTTTCAGGCTGTCAATAACCAAACCAGCCTTCAATTGGTTCCAATCAACTCACAGAGGAAGTTTTTTCATAGACAAAAACCTCTGAGTTTGTCCTTCCCATGTCAAGCCACCACAATATTAGTATCCGAGAAATAGCCAGGAAGGATAATGGAGACTTAGCTAAGATACAATACTGAAAATGGTAGGAACAATCAGTCAACTATGGCTGAGTCATATGGGAGTTAAATGGTATATAGTGAGACAAGGAGAAACCAGTGAACGGATTATGCAAATCAGTCACCATGTCCTTTGTAAAGGAAAATGGTAGAATATAAGAGAGATTGACATTTTACTAAGGCTTTAATTACTTTAAGTATTCTCCACTTAAATTTGAAACACGTAAGGTACATGGGCATGTGTTGAAAGATATCACTATCATAGAACAAACAGACTTTAATCAGTAAGATTAAAGATTAGTCCGCTACCAGTTAAGTTTGGATTTAAAGCAAAGACAAGGAGAATACAGGTTACCCTTTGACCTTGTGTTTATACTTATTCTTTTGTCATCTTTTTGATTAACCTGCTTTAACCTATCTTACAATAAAAAGTTGAAGATATAATGAAAACAGTGTGTTTTAAGGCCTATTAGAAAAATACATAAAAACTATACACACCCTGTTATGGAATCTTGAAGGCCTGTATGTTCTTGGAGAGAGATTGTACACAGCATAATGGCCAGGATGTTTAGAGTCCAGACACAACCGCACATCTTCTATGTTATTTCTGATAGCAGATTCTACACCTTCAGCTGGAAAGGACATCACTGAAGACAGAACAAATAGCAATTGAAATTTTTCCATATATTAAGACCAAGGAGAAGTTTAAGAAAGATATAGATATCATACCAGCAATTCTGGAAGTAATGTATGATATATCCAAGTCTCCTTTTGCATAACTGAAAGAGAACACATTGGTGTTAATACTGGGAGATATAACCATTCAAGCCATAATTCTAAAAGCCAGATATCTCATGTGGCACTCACCACTATGAATAACATTTCATTTCTTCCATCTGAGGCTTTTTACATTCACATTTCAAGAGTTTCAGAACAGAGCTTTCAGAACAGATACTGTGTTTAAGCAGTTACTCATTTAAATCAGTTGCACCAAAACCATCTGTGGTATTTTGTACAGATGCCTTTAATATTTAACTCACTCCTCTAGCCCTTGCTCTTACTGATAAAAATGTACTGTAGGGTGTCAGCCTGAAAGTCTAATGAGGATACATTAATATCTTTAATGAAGAATATCTCAATGTTAAAAGAAAGACTACTAGTTGAACATCAAAATTTAAATTACATAACTCTGGTATGATACAATCTAGCACAGATGGCCATGCTGCCGAATATACAAATTCAGTATGGACAGTGTTAAGAATACTTCCCTGTCTAGCCATTCAGGAAAGACTCTGGCAGTCACACTCAAACCACCATCAGACTTGTCACTGCCAGGACTGAAGGCTCTGTGCAGCTGGAAAGCCGATGGAGGCCCTGCTTGACTCCCTACACACCCTGCACTCACAGTCAGACCAGCTTTCCTCACCAGTCTGGCCTCAGGCTTCCCTTAGCAGAGTCCCGGATCTATGATTGCTTCAAGTAATCTGTTGCTCCTGCAGCAACAGAGTAACAGCTAGAGCTGCTGCCTCCCAGGACCGACATCCAAAGAAAGGAAATGGTGGGCTTTTATACTCTCAGAGTCTATAAGGGGCAAAGTCTGGGGTCTTCCTGCTGATCCTTAGGTCCTGCTGCATCTCGGTTTCCTGTCTGGGTCACAGGTCTCTGTGCCCTTTGCTGTGCAAACGTCGCCAATTCCTGACCTCTGGGAGCCTCAGGCTCCCATCCAGAGCTCAACCTGCAACTCCCACTGCAGCTGTACCCTGAGCTACCTGCACACAACATAGACGGTACCTGAATCTCTTTCCTCATTTAAATAATTCTCCCAAAAGTTCACTTCCAGAACTCCCATAGTGAGCAAGACATTAATCATTACTCATATCTCTCATATAATTGTGCACAGTTTAAAAGTGCATCCTTCAGAAAAAATCTCCCAGTGATACTTAGGTCAACTCCCTGCACCTTTATCTAATCATCTACATTATGTCAACAATTAACTAATTTAAGACCACTATTATTTTTTTGTTTCTATGGTCTCTGCTATGTAGCAGAATGAAGAAGCAAGAGAAAAAAACTGAAGAGACCAGTGCAGGCCAACAACCTTGAATATAACTACACAGGTCTGCACTCCTGAACTGGCAAAATAACAAATTCACCAACAGAATTTGATTTAGACATCTGTAACTTAAATAACTCCAGAACAGTCTATTAACTCCAGAAGAGCAAAGTGTCATCAAAATACTACGATCCATATTAAATTAATTTAGAGGCATGAATGAAACTTTTATACCTCAACAAAATTTCAAGACACTGCTTAGAAGAGCAGATCTAGGATACTGCACACAAATTTTGAAACACCAAGAAAGAACATGAAGTTTTGATTCTTTATTGCTTGTTAGTAATGATGGAAGTTAGAGGGATTGAGTAAAAATATACATTGTATATATAAATGTATGTTTAATATACAAGGACAGTGAGGAGGATTTTAGATTAGGGAAGAAAAATCTTCTGAATGCAAGGCCATTTAACAGTATTTATGGAGAATGGCATAATCAGTGTCCTAGCAGTGATAATGACTCAGTTTCAAACTGAAACCACAAGGAAGTTTGAGTCTCACTAGACAAAGCATTAAAAAAAAAAAAACAAAACCCTCAGCCTTGAGAAACCTTGCATCAGAAGGTACACAAATGGGCAAATTCGAAATTTTTTGCACCTTCATCATGTAAGCTTAGGTGGTATTTCTGTTGCAGCCAAGCTAATTAAGGCAGAAATTTATACTCAGAGCTAGTAACAGTTGTTTACTAAAATTTATGATGATTTTAGTCCTTTATAAAGATGAGATGTGTCAAATGCTATTTTTTGGTTACATCCAGCAGCTTCAAGCAAGAAAACATGTAATCATTCTAATATTAGGTTTTTTGGTATCAAGATAAAGGACCAACTATTATAACAGCTGCATAACACAGAACCATTACCCCTTCAATGCTGTAACACCAAAGTTAAGCAGCAACTTGAAACACTGGTACAAAACTATTAAGAGCAAAAAACCAACAGTACTCACACCCACTCCTTTGGGAAGACTTTCAGATATTGGCTTCTTACTACCAACACCACTCAACTCAGCTTTGGCTTTTGTATTTGTCCAAATTAAAAAGCAACATTAGGAGCATGGATCTCACCATACACACATAGATATGAGTCCAGTTTAGTATGTCAACAACAGAGCACAGCATAGCCTACTTAAGCTTTAGGTTTTGCAGGAGTACCCCAAGTATATGACTATTACACTGAAAAAACTGCAGAATTTTTGCAGTCTTAATTAAAATGAAGCTTCTTAATTGTAAAATCAACACAAGTCTCCAGAACATGTCACCATATCCTTGAATTCATTGAACTTTATTCTGAAGATTTCACAGCTATTTCAGTAGTAAGACCTTAACACAAGGAATTCTGTTTTCAGCAGAGTTGTACATCAGAATGGTAACTGGGATTTCTTTAATTGGTAAGAAGGTGAAAAAACATGTATTCTTCTCATTGTTTAAGCATTCCAAGATAAAACTCTCTAAGTAAAAATCACAAATAAGGTCTTTTCTTTCATATCCTTAACAGCAGAAATTTCATTTAGATAGCAATTTTGGTGGCAGGTGATAAGAGAAGAAAAGCATGCAAACATAAAGATACATAGAGTGTTTTCAGCCTGTGATCCAACATGGGAAACTCCATGTCCTTTTAAGGGTCTAATTTAAGCTCAACAAAGAAGTATGATATGATAATAACATTTAGTCACTTCTCTGATGATACCAGGCTTCTCCAAAACTGGGACTACTTCACTGTGGGAACAGGACTAGACTAGTCTAGTCTCTGTATGGAGGTTTGGTGTTATTTCCTTACAATATCTAATGGGGGCCTGCCTAAAAGAAAGCTGGAGAGAGAGTTTTTGCAAAGGCATGTAATGACAGGATATGAGGGAATGACTTCAAAGAGAGCAGACTGATACTAGTCTGGTCTAGTTGAAGGTGTCCCTACACATTGCTCAGGGGTTAGAACCAGATGCTGCTTCCAATCCAAACTACTGTTTGATTCTATGAAATGAAGCAAATAAGACATGAATTCTGATTTTTCAGAATAAACATCAAGCAAAAATAAGAAGTTCTAACTACATTTTAAAAACTTCTCACTGTGTAAATGTTTGGCATTGTCATTCTTGCCAGAGACTAGATGCACCTAAAGACTGTAACATTAAACAAAAGACCATTCCACCAAATTAAAAACAATGAAACTAAAATTAGCAACTAAACTCACAAACTAAACTAGTACAGCAGTATCTTCTGTTTACTAACAACTGAAGATGATAAAGAACAAAGAATGACAGACTAACCAGCAGTTACAATGTGAGCACATAAACCATTAAGTTAAATACTGCCCTAACACTGAGGAGTCTTCCTCCAGACATCTCTATACTTACAGCATTAGAAAAAAAAGCCAAAAAACTATCCATCAATTTTTCCAATTTATTTTTTAAAAGCCAGGAAGAAAAACAGCATTAAAATTCCCATCTATCTATTCCCACTTGGTTTTGCTTCAAAGAAGAGAATTAATCATGCATCTACCTAGTGCAATGCAAAGATCCATGAAATAAAATATTAAAGAAACAAAATTAAAAGCAAAGAAAGCAAGCAAAAAAGACAGCTAATTTTTCCTAGATTACTACATTATAATTTCTTCAGCAAAAGAGATTGTTCTGACAAAGCAAAGGAAGACTAATCACAAGTTTTGCCTGCTGCTTTCAATACCAGTGAAGATCCGACCCTTAAAACATTTAGCTATGTTTTTTGGCAGGGCATTTGTAACATGGATGAATGTAGGCCTCAATAAGAATAAAAACTGGTCAAGGGCACAGAAGCTCCACAAGCGAGAAACTGATGAGCTTAACTGAGAAACGCTGTGGCTTCAGAGCTGCAGGTGAGCTTCCAGGCACACATGGACACATCTGCTGGATCCAAGCTACTGTCTGTGCAGACAGTGCCAAAGCAATGCCTATCTTCTCCATCTCCACCCTGGCACTTGCTTTTAAATCAGTTTGTAACAAGATGGCTAAACCTCTGCTGCTCTTTGTCCTCTCTCATGCAACTATAAGCTGCTGCATCTGTCTAGCCTGAACCTGCAACAGAGGTTATGACACTTGTAACTGAGGTGGCCTGGGGGACAATAAAGATGGTCCTCATTTACTCTCCTGTTCCTAGAAGCTGTAATGTGTATTTCAGTTTTCAGACTTTATCATTTATTAGAACTACAAGAGACCAAAATATGAATCAAGCTAAAGGTAGCTACAGAAAAGAAAAAATTAACTTTTTTGTCACAACAACAAAATACTTAAATCTTACACTGTAGTTTGGATTCAGTGAGATACAAGTCTGTCTGCAGACAAAGGAAGTAACTGTAATTCAGAAAAGCCATGATAAGTAGGAAGGAGAGAGCATACCTTATGAAATTATAGACTCCAACATGCAAAGTGCTTAAGTGGGGTGAGGAAAACACATGACAAAGAAGAGACATTTTAATTTTTCCAGAATGTCTGCTTCTTATGTTGGTTGAAGAATTTTGGAAAGGCATTACAATGCAACAGCAGAAGAGGTATTCTCACATTGCAAATTGTACCAGCTATATCCGCAACACAAGTTTGTGAAGACAGAGAATGAACATGACAGACATAAGATATGCCCTATAGTAGATGCAAACAAAAAATTAACAACTCAGTTTGATTAAAATATGCACAAATCCAGTGGTGGAACTCTCAGCAGAACAGTCAGTGTTAAATGCTAGTAATGTTAAATACTAAAGGAACCAAGCCTACATTAGGCCCTACAGAACAGTAAGTATTGGTCATGTTAATTCATGTTTTGCCATTTCACTGAACTGTCAAATACAGTAAGGATTCAAAATAAAGGCAATCCAAAGACTGAAAACCAGACAACTCACAGCTGCTAAATAACATTGGCAAATTACAAGCAGAGAGAGTTTGTCTTTCAGTCACTGGAAAATAAGTATTAAAGTAACTGATTCTCACTATCAGAATTACATGCTTGGAGCATTCCCTCTTTTCTTTCCCCACTTCTCAGCCCAATGACTAAATCTACTTAGATAACACAAGAAAAGAAAAACACAGTTCTATGGAGACAGAGGGTGCTCCACAAAACCAAGATTTGCTTATGATAGTGCAGAACTTAAACAAAAATTTGACAGTTTCACAATACTGTGTCAGAAGTGATGGTCAAGAGTCAATAAAAACCCTTATTCAACCAACTGACGCCAAAACATCTGAGAGGGACTCATCTTCTCATGATGAACCTTGGGACATAGCATACACTGTCTAACAATCCTGTGTCAATCCACCACAGTCCATGCAAATGTGTATTCCTCAGTAGCTTGAAAAGGTCTCTGGCTAATTGATCTTCTTTGGATTTGACAGTATACCTACCCATTAAGAACTACAAACCAGTATGTGGTCCAACAATCACATTTTCAAGATACTCAATTCTAGTAAACATCTATATATGACTTACTATAATTCAAACAAATGAGGTAAAAGTAGTGAGTTTTCCTTTGACTAATATTTTCTAAGTTCCACAAGCCATGCACTAAACTGTTGTGTTCAGCAACAGAACACTAACTAGCAACTGAGACATGGCATACTAAGTCTCAACAATAAGACAGATGCAAGACTTATTTTGGGGAGTCAGTATAATCTAAACAAACAGCTATAGAGAAGAGCATGAGAACTGAACAGAATCTTTTCAGACAGCAAGTACTCACTGTCCAGTACTTCAGAAGTTGCTAGATGAGCTCTGCAGATGTGGCTGGATGTACACTTACCGTTTTATTCCTTGCCCACTACACTTACTATGGAAGCAAAGGAAATCACACAAAGCAAAAAGCTACACACATCCGTAAGGTAAGAAATAAAAATAAGGTGTAGACACAGCACAAGCCATTCCCTATTAAAAAGACAATTTAGAGAGTCCTAATCCACCAGTAGAAAAGGGAAAAGCCACACAAGATGAAATTCAAAAAAGTAATTAAAATTCCAGAAGCCTTTAAGGAAGAAACCACTTGCAAGAGCAGGAAAAGAAAATTACTTCAAATATAACTAAGAGATAGAGGTACACCCAGAAAGTCTCGTGGAGTCAAGAAAATAAGAAAGTGAAGTGTAGGAGTACTTCAGATGCTTGTAGTACAATAAAAACATAGCAAGATCTAACACATAGCCATGGGAAAGTAGGGCTTGTAATTTTACCAAAACTGCTTTTCATCATGCAACAGTTTGCTCCCCTTGTACACCTCCCTGTCATGTGTCCACGTGGTTTCCCCAGGAAGAAAAGTTTAATGCCACTGTCCCAGTTACTTCTATAGAAAGCTTAAGGACAAATCAAAGCAGTGCAGCTTTTGCAGCCTTCAAAAAATAGAGGACCTGGCCTTTCTAAGCCATATTTGGAAGTTTAAACAGACTAAGTGTAAGAGCTAACAGCTAAAAACACACTTGAAGTGGATACAGAGGTGTAGTATCCACAAATCTAACTTACTTGATCATTACAAACTCTTTAGAGCAGTACTATGCACAAATAACACAAATTCGGAAAAAACCTACATATGGAGAAATATATTTCACAAGCTGTAACACAATATCCCAATTAACACAATCTCACAAAGCCTACAGTAAGAAATAGGTACCGTTCATAGATGCAGTTCAGTATACTTTTGGAGGCTCTAGTTCAGACACAGCATTCAGTAGTGACTGATCTGCTCTTATTATAACTAAGAAAACTCTTTAACAGTGCATAGAATTTTATTATGAGCTAAAAATGTATAATTTATACAGACTAATATTGATCATAAGTATGTATTAGAAATATTTGAAATGAGACTGACAACTTAATTAGAATAAAAATGATCACACAATATGAATCTGAAAACATACACCTTTAAACATGAGAGTATTCACACATGCAATTCAGGGCAAAGGAAACAAACAGTGCAGTTCCTCTCATACTGTCTTGAAGGCATAGGATTCCACCTGGAAACTAAACTGAAGACCTTATTTCCCTGCAGGTTTTTTCCTCTCCTCACATCTATTCCCTTGATTAGTACCTTTCACCTTTCCATCTTTTTAATTCCTCCCTTACTCATGGAAGGCCCTATCTAATAATTCAATTCTCCACGTTGCTCCAGCCTCCATCTGCTCATCTCTCAAAAGTTTTCAGTATTTAAAATACAGTAGGGCAAGTAGTACTTACAGACAGGCTCTTACTGTAACATTCTCTATTCTAGTATATGGCTGTTGAAGTAACTTTTGTATTAATATCATACCAAAAATCTCAGGGGAGTAGCTATCAGGTATTACAGCTCAAACTTGGACAAATACTCTGAATTTACCATTTCTGGAGTAAAATCCTTTGCCTTCATTTAGAACTCTTATCAGCACAATTTTTTTTTTTAATTTTTTTTTACTCACTTGGCCACAGACTGGATAACTTTAGAAGATGTATCCTTAATATTAGTGAAAAATCGCTCTGTTCCACCCCTCAGAATATCAAAGAACCCTCCATAAGTCTGGTCACATTCCGCAACGGTCAGGCCTAGAGTAGTTGAATAAAAAAAATTGTACTTTATTATGAAGCCCATTCCAGGATATGACTTAAAGTATGTTGCCTATAAAGCTAGAAGGAAGTGAATGCACATACAGGCTACACCTTGCTGTAAGGCTCACAGTTCCAAAGTTCTCCTTCACTATGACCTATGCAAAAAAACAGTATTCTTGCAGTCAAGAAGTACTAGTGATATACTTTACACATTGTTTAATTTGCTGTCTGTATTTATGAGAAAACAAGGTAAAAAATTCTGGAAGCCACATGTTTCATAGTGCCAATGCAGCAAAACACTGCCTTTCTTTAGTACCAGTTTCTAAAGTGCAGCTTATCATTAGCAGATCTACCTAACCATCTCCAGTAGACACATTTCAATGCAGGGCTTCAGAAGCAGCTGGCATGGTTAAGCTTAAATTTTAATCACAACATCCCAGATAGCACATCATCACAGCACAATATCCCTATTAATATGATTGTATTCAATAAACAGTAGGCATTCTTGCACAAAACACATGACCAGACAGACTTTTGATTATAATTGCATTAGGATGCTGGATTCTTCCACAAAAATTGATATATACATATTAGTGCAATAAATGTTACCCAATTTTAATATTTCCCCTGGAAAATTAATATTCCTTGTCTCACTGACAGTTTATCATAATTAATATGAAGCAAGAAATATCAGGCTGGGAGGAAAATTGAATACAACATGAAATAGTCCCTTCATCTCTTCTATACTAACTCAAGTGCTCCATATTCAGATATAATAGCTAATACAGATGCAGAAAGAATAGTAAAAACTAGATGTAAATAAAATAAGCCTATCAAGCTTACTTTCTTTACTATATTAAGTATTTTCAACTGAATATACTCTGGACTATCCATTTCTACAGACTATCTATGTCAGCTTTTAATTGTGGCATTTTAGAGACATGTTTTGGTTGATTCCATTTTGTTCTGCTAAACCACTGTTTCTGTCAGATGGAACCTCAACTCCTCCTCCTCACCACTGATGTTCTATGGTGCAACCCTCTACTGAAGGCCTGGACAATACTCCCATAATTAGCTGGGCTCAAGGCAGTACCAGCTACAGCTGTTCCTGAAAAGTGTTGACTGGATAGCCACCAAATTGAATTTAGACTGGTGTCTTTTCCCTTTAAGGTGGTCAGACATGGATCTTTTGGAAGTGAAAAACTAAATAGCTTTAGATGATTATCACTGTCAGATGCACTTCAAAATATCGTGAGAGGTTAATAGTCTTTTTGGGCAGGAGAGAAAAGGAAAGAGAGGTAGACCCAAATGTTTATGGAATTATTTCCTCCTCATACAGGCTTTCTGCAGTCTAAAATAAACACACGTGAGGTCAGCAACTTCCAAGCATTACTGAACTACTGTGGTCCATAGCTAGAATCCCTCCAATTGCTTCTGCATTTCTTTATTAAGCTCTCTCATCTGCCAAACATGAAGCCCATTTGAATACAAAGTGATACCAACACACCACAAACAGCTGCTATCCTTTTATGTTGTAACACAACTGATGTTAAACAGGTCCTCTTGCAAAGCAAAGGCAACTCTCGTTTTTTTTACCTTAGAGATTCCGTGTTGAACACAAGCTCAGGCTATGTCCTGATTTCAGTACCTTCTGCCACAAGGTGACAATGTTTCAATTAAAATACAATACCCAAGGATTTTTAACAGTTTAAATTCAGCTTCCTATTAAATGCTGCTCTTTAGACAATGATCTTGAGAAATTCATATTTGCACGTAACAACATAAAATCAAACCTTGCAAAAAAAAATACAAGGAGCAATACTATAAATGCCAAATAGCTAGTACTAGTACAAAATATCTAAAACTCCCAAATGACTTTATTCCCCCATGGAAGATATATAACCATCTTCATGCTAGAATGACATCTCTTTTTGAACATACCTGCATTGTACAAATTGTTGAGCTGCCCTGCAGGCTTGGAGCTCTGTGAAACAGAGGTCAAGGACATCCGAGGCTGAGCATTGTTTCCATAGCCTCCATTTAGTTCCAGGAGCTGAGGATGAGATTCCAGGTGAGAATTTTCTTGCTAATTTAGCCATCCTGCTATGCTTGGCAAATTTATGCTATGTGGTGAGAACAAGCAAACTGAACCTCAGGACAAAGCCAGAAAGTTAAGATATGCTAATTGACTCACCTGCAGTATAGTGCAAATTAAGTACTGAACAGGAGATGCCTAAGTGGGTTTCAAGTTAGTGTAGGCAGACTCTTCAAATATGAAACTTTTCTGTGCAAGTTAATCATGATAAAACACAGCCTGTCAAACAGAGTGCTACCATACTATAGGTATACTCGGTAAAGCAAGAGGATAAGAAGATTTTCAAAAGCAGTAAGAAATACTAAATATCTTTTAAGGTCTCTGTGCTTTAAAGGGCTTATTTTCAAAGATCCTATGAGTGATACCGATCAATTCAACTGAACTTCAAAAAAAATTAGTGCAAAATTTTCAAACTACTAAGGAACAGGGGATCTGCTCTGAAATCTTTGACTAAATGCACATACACTGCAGAGGACAAAAAGGAGCCCTAATCAGTAATATTCCTTATGAGACATTTTTACCTCTGTGATGGGGGATTTAGGATTGACATTCCTAGCTGCTGCAATTTCCTGCAGTTGGTTCACAAGTTCAGTGATTGACAACCTCTCCTCTGGGTTCACTTTCAAAGTGGAGCCTAAAAAAAGAGGAGATTCAGACAATGTAACAAATCCTTCAGAGTTTTTCTCCCAACTGATAATAATTTCTTCAATATATTCCAGTCCAATAAGCAAACATGAACAGAGTGGAGAAACTGATAAATCAATATCTAAATATAATTCTCATAATAGTATCCATGAGAAAAAAAACCCAACACTACACAGGGTCAATAATATTTCAAAGAATACACCTTAGGACCAATTAATAAAGAACAGAGATAACTTTGTGTCTAATACTGTTGGAGTCAGATACATTTCTGGAGCAGTAATTAACATTAACAGTAATCTACCTGAAACCTAAAGTAAATAGACTTTTTTAACAAGTTCAAAGAAACCAAATCAAAACATTTTTTCCAATGACTAATTCAGATACTCCGCAAGACATTTAAGAGAACTAAAAAAGCCACTTTCACATAAAATTCCATAATTTTTAATAGTGGGTTATTAACAAAATAAGAAGTTGTTGCAGTTTACCTTTTTTACCATCACACATCAATAACATTTAACTATCAGTAAAACAGCTGCCAGTAACAACACATATCCACAAAGACACAGAATAAATAACACTGTAAACTTACGAATGAGATCATGAAACACAGAATAGCGGGTGTCATTTTGTGGGATGACATATTTCCCATTGACTATGCGAAGTTTAGCTCCATCTTCAAATGGATGTTGCCTAAAGCACAGCAAGTATAGGATACAGCCCAGAGCCTACAGAGATAAACAGAATATTGCATAGAATCATGGGGACCTTTAGGCTGGAAAAGACCTTTACGACCCTCAAGTTCAAACATTAACTCAGCACTGACAAGTCCACCACCAAACCATGTCCCTCAGTACCATATCTACACATCTTGTAAATACTTCCATGGATGGTAACTCAAACACTGCCCTGGACAGTCTCTGCCAATACCCAAAAACCCTTACAAGTGAATAAATACTTTCTAACATCCAACCTAAACATCCCCTTGTGCAACTTGAGGCCATTTCCTCTTGTCCTATCACTTGTTGCTTGGAAAAATTATTCCTGTCAATTTTTAAAAACCATTTAGAAGTCATTACAAAAATCCCTTTTACGAATTTCAAAGCATACAAAAATGAGTAGTTCTTGCCATACTGAACATATCTGAGAACAGGATTATTCTTTCAAAAAAAAGTTCAGAAGTTTTATTTCGTATCTCCATCCTGTGATGCAAGGAGATACATTTTATTTGTCAAGACAGAATTTAGTCTAACTTATTAAGAGTGTTATTGCGTAACACTGTTATGCAATATAAAAGCTAGATGATTATATAAGTGTTAGGCTTACATATTTAATTGCTTAAATGGCACTAGAGAGACATACAACAATCTCTTTAAAATACATCTTTGATAAAGGTTTGAAGAAAATAACCCCGAAATGACAGTCTCTATTCCCTATAGTCAGATGGCTATTCAACTCTTAGAACAAACAAAATTTATGACAATTTTCAGACTAGCTCATTCAAGCCTCAAAAAATCACAAAACCTGGACTACCACATCCTGGAAACTTCTAAGTTCCTTCGTGAGTCCAACTTGAGATTTTTGTAACCCGAGAAGAAAACAACTAAGACAGAAACCAGTTTTGAGTTCTAATCTCTCAATAACCTAGGTGTTAGGGATTAATTAAGATAACTGAATCTGTTACTGAAGTAAATGTAAATTGATATATATTTTTTCAATTAAATTAAGATACTAAATATACTGACAGTTATACTATCATAACAGAAACATGTTCCATTTCACCCATAAAAGTTTGATAATAAAGCATCCATTGCCTCCACGTGACTGTTGGCACAATGAGCTGGAAAATTCCTCCTCAAAGTTTCTTCAAAACCCCAGTATGAATGGCTGCTTAAGCAAATGGGCTTTTATAGCACTCACAAATGAAGCAATCCATTCAAGATATTACCTAAGAAAACTGCCCACTGCCTCTAGTCCTCTTTCTGCACCATCTCCAACTGTCCTTAGTTGTCAATTTATCCCAATAACAGCTTCTAAAGTCTGAAAGTCATTGAAGTCTCCAAGGTGTAGGAATTTAGTTACTCCAAAACACTTAGTGAGTCTCTCAGTCCAGGACCAGAAATAAAGTACCTGCGTTAATTTTGTTATTCTTGCACATTTTTGTCAGGCTGTGGAAAAAAACTCTGTAATTTGCACAGGGAAGCATCACACAGTCCACACTAACTAATCCAGCAGGGCAGTACAGAAAATACAATCTACTCTTTCACAAAACGCTTACAAAGCAGATCATCATTTAGTTAGAGGAACGAAACTACTCCCTGTGCAGTCCAAGACACTCCACACATCAGGAGTGAGCACCCATGGCCACACAGGAGAGAAAAGCACTAAGGCAATCAGCTGAACACACAGGAAACTGAGAGGCCACTCAAATTTGAGTTTTGCTGGAGAATGTTTTTCATTTTCTCTGGTTTACCTGCAACTTAGGATTGTAACTGTGATAAATTTTGGCTGTTTTTAACACCAACTACACAGAGCCTCAGCACTGCTACACTTGACAGAAGAGGCCATTCACAAGATGTTGTCCCAAAGCTGCACAGTCCCTCTATAGAAGTTGCCTGGATCCATCTGAGCGCTCACATGCCAGAAGGTAAAAAAAAGCAGAACCACAAAGCAATCAGGAGAAACTTTTTGACCTGTCTGTGGGACTTTACCAGCAACCAATTTAAACCTTCCTTAAGGGGTTTTTGGAGGATTGAAATAGTATTTGGGGATTGAGGGGATAAGGAAGTGGTGGGATTGTTTGGAACAAATGAAAGTATTGTTATTTTTCCCCTGACTTCACACAACAAGCAGCACACTAAAGTTCTACAGTACAGCTCCAGGATGACACAGATACTACACCAAAGCAAAATTAAGTCAAATTAAACTACATGAAACCTAAAGAGATTGTTCAGCTCACATTGAATTAAAACATGCCGGATGTCTTGCTTGGACCATTAAGATTTTTTAATTAGATTAGATTGGTAAGGAGTACTCAACTTTGAAATTTTGCTCCTTAACAAATATTTCTGAATTCAACTCCTTTGCTTTTTCAGAAATCTTTGAGAGTGAGAGGATATGAAAGACCTTTCAAACATAGAGAAAAATCACTTGACAAGGAACAGCCTGTCACTTAGTTGAATTTCAGTTCAGGAATTCACTTTAATTTTGAAAACAAGTAACTAAAACATGTTGCTATTTGGATTTAGTGTTTATTTTCTGATCTTTAGACTTAGGTAGGAAGTGTACAGTAAGCAGTCAGCCAAGCCTAAGAAACTCTAGTCTTATAATGATATCTAACCACATTCCCATTGTGGTATCAATGTGGTTGATAACTAACTTTTCATCTAGGCCGCTAAGGCAGGCATTACTTCCATTGCTTTTAAGCTCACACAGTGACAAAAACACAGACACAAGAGTGCTAATCACTCTACCTGCTTCTTCAGAAAACTGTTTTGTTTATCCTAATAAACTACAAATCATTTATGTTCTACAGACAGGACCATATTCTGCTGCCAAATACTTTTATATTTTTATTGAGACCAAAGCATAAAGGAAAAAATATGGAACAACATGTTCCAACCCAGGTATGGTAAACGAAATAGAGCTTCCCAAAATACAGAAGGAGACAATCAGCATGTTAACAGTAACATACATAGAGTTATTTTAAACAAAAAAAATAAACTGCAATTGCCCTTTTGAGGAGAAACTCAGTTCTCTCTCTGAGAACTCCCTCTGAGAGTTGATAGTGACCAATTGAAGGCTGGTTTGGTCATTAACAGCCTCAACAACCAATTAGAGAAAGTTAGTTCACTCTGTGAACACACATTTCAAAGGAAGTAACTCGGAATTAAGCTCTCTTTCTTTTCCGACAGCAGTGCAGGTAGCAGGGCCTGGCTCCACTGCAGGTCTGCGGGCCTGGCGGGGGCAGGGCCGGGCCCCTCCCCTGTGCTGGGAGCTGGCATGGCCCGGCAGAGAGGAGGGGTGGCCATGGGCAGTGGCAGGGAGACTCAGGCTGATTTAAGATCCCAGCTGCTTTTCCCCCCCTCCTTCTCCTTGTCCAGCATGGCCAGGTTTTTGAGATTCTAGCACAGCTCCAGCATTGTAGCCTTGGTTTTTTCTCTTTTTCCTGTGCAAAATCTTAACTCTTTCAATGCTCAGATAAGACTTGCAGACTTTTCAATCCTTCCCGGAGTGAAAATGGAAAAAGAAAGATACTCCAAAGTCAGTGAAGCAAGAGCTACGTTATTTTAGATAGAAGGAGAATAAAGAAANAAATGGAAAAAGAAAGATACTCCAAAGTCAGTGAAG
>VXBI01010433.1:0-170671 GCA_013397375.1 Toxostoma redivivum
TAGAATAGAATAGAATATTTTCACTGCAATACACTCAAAATAATCAGGTAGTCCAACTCTCTGACCATTTCAGGACTGATCATGTTAAAGCATATTGTTATGGGCATTGTCCAAATACCTCTTAACACTGGGGAGGGGTATCAATCATCTCTCCAGGAAGCCTCTTTGACCACCCTCTTGGTAAAGAAATGCTTCCTAATGTCCAGCCTAGATCTCCTTTGGTAGAGCTTTGAACCATTCTCATATGGGCTGTCAATGTACACAGAGAATAATCAGTAGAAGAGGTGACTTCCTGGCTTTCAGAAAAAGACAGTTAATGTTACTGTGTATGCAGGACACCTTGAATCCCCGTAGAATATTTTATTATAGAACTTGGAGGGGAACATATGGTGATATGCAGTAAATGTAATAGATCTTTGCATCCCACACTGAATATGTCATTAGCTTGAAGCCCATCTAATATGGCTTTAAAAAGCCTCTCCTTCACAGCTGGAGTATCTATGGAGGTAGGTGGCCACCGGGTTATGGATGTCACAGATGACATTCCTTTTAGTTCATTTTAAAAATCATCAATGACCTGTAGTTGATGGAATAACTCAATGAAGAAGGTTTTTTTCTTATTGCCCTGAATGTATTGTTAAACTAGATATGTTTGAGGTCTTTTTCTATTCTCTGATTTGTGAATAACAGAAAAATCTATTTCATAGTCATACCAGTCTTGGCAGAGCAGTAATACCCTTTTTTCTCAGTTATCAATAGACAGAAGTCCCCTTAGCTTACTTCCATTGGATACCAACAGCATTCAGATATACATGCACAGTTAATGTTATATAGTGAAACTAATTTATAGAGCCTGGATTTCTTTGGCTTCCCTAGCAAATAATTCTGAGTTGATATTTAATACTTCACAACACTGAACGAGAGCTGGATATTAACAAAGCTTTTTGTTATCCTGGATACAGCTTGCTGTTACTTTGCTTTGCAACATCTCAAGGCTTCAGGTAAGCTTGTATCATACAGATGGCAATTATTACCAAAATAATTAAATTCCCACATGGTTACTCAGTTTTTATTTTAGTGTTTTCTCAAAAACTCACTAGCCTGCTGTTCTGGTTTTGACTGGGATAGAGCTAATTTTCTTCCTAGCATCTGGTACAAAGCTGTGCTTTAGTTTAGTATGAGAATAATATTGGTAGCACACTGATGATTTAGTTGTTGCTCAGCAGTGCTTACCTAAAGTCAAGGACTTTTCAGTGTCCCATACTCTCAGAGTAAGGAGGTACGCAAAAACCTTGGAGGGAGCATGGCCAAGACAGATGACCTGCACTGGCCAAAGGGATATGCACAAAATAAAAACTTGGGGAAGTTGCTCAGGTGGAGCTGATTGTTGATTGAGAATGAGTTAATCATCAGTCAGCAAGTGGTGAGCAACTGTACTGAGCATCACTTGCTTCCCTTGGGTTCTGTCTCTCTCCTTCTCCTTTTTTCTTTTTTTAAATTTTAAATTTATTATTATATTTTACTTTGTTTCAATTATTAAACTATTCTTAACTCAATCCACAAGTTTTATTTCCTGTCTCACTGGGAGCAGGGAGTGAGCAGGCAGCTGTGTGGTACTTAGGTGCTGGCTGAGGTTAAACCACAACACCTGCTCACAGAAATGAAATCAATGGGAAA
This sequence comes from Toxostoma redivivum, assembly GCA_013397375.1. NCBI lineage: Eukaryota > Metazoa > Chordata > Aves > Passeriformes > Mimidae > Toxostoma > Toxostoma redivivum. Next base: position 1,678 of record VXBI01010433.1, read on the forward strand.
ACTACAGATGAGATTTACAGGACTCTTAGGAGCTAGCACTCTTCAAAGGACAAATCTGGGATACTGCTGTGTTTCACCATCCAATGCACTGTGTCATTGCAACCCACTATCAAAAGGCTATAATTACATGTCAGCATGCTATGCCAGAGAGTGAGATATAGCTATGCTGACTCATCTCTAGCTAAGTTTAGAGGCTTCTCAGTTGTCTGCAGCCCTTGCTGCTGCAGCAGACAAATCTACTTCAGTGATATTGGATCACTTGAAAGAGGTAGCAGCAGCCTAAGACTTGAACAATTTGTTACCAATGCATCAATTTTTTTTTTTTTTGTCACTTACTCAAGGCAAGGTTCGGGGGAATAGATGTTGAAAACCTCTACATTTGGGAAGACATCTTTTGAGCCAAAGGTAAGAGGATCCTACAAAGAGGCCTCTACACAGTTCTGTTGTAAACTACTGAAATGGGTTTTACAGTCTTTCTGTCCACAAATTCATCAGAGTGATTAAAAAAGAAGGCTGGAATATCAAGGGTCAATCCAAGCACACTGGATTCTCCAACTTCTGAAATAGTTTCTGTCTAAAGCAACAATAGACCAGCCTGAACAATCTACACATAAAAAGAGTCTCATGACTGTGTTCTCCGACAATGTTTTTGATTGTTACAACCTGATGATTTCAGGCTTGCAGTTGTTCAGAAAATTAGACACTCCAGAAAATTTTCAGCAAGCTAGTAAGCTTGTAGGGCTGAAACTGAGAACCCTAGACCAAGTCTGGACTGCTCACTGAGGAAGAGGCTTTTTGTGCTGGATTCCTTTTCCCTTCCCTTCTGAGCAAGAAAGTCCAAGAAGCACATACATCACAATGTATTCAGTTGTTTTACCACAAAAGGAAAACTGAAGTACCATAGCAATAGGCAGTGTGGATTTGAAATTATTTAATAATAAGACAATTTACCAGATAATATGATTATATATTTTTTAAAAAGTTAACATATAATATTTAAAATATTATAGATTCAGCTTTTTTTCAGACAAATACAACTATAAATTAATAATAAAATGACTTGCAGATTTTAAAATTTCTCCATGTGAATCATATCCAAATAGAGCTACTACCTGATATAAATCTGAGGTAACTGCATTAGCTGCTTTTACCTTTGAAAAAATATTGCATAGGGAGTGAGAGTTCAGAGCCCACACATACCTGTAACTCAAGTCTGTAGTTGGTGCAGCTATCAGTAATCAGCAATCAGTAAGACTGATTCAGAGCTTCAAAGACCCTCCTCTGCTTATGACTTAAATCATGTACATGGACAAAGAAGTATAATCTGACAGTGGATTTTTGTCAAATAGACCACCTCTGTCTTTTACTTCACTCACATCCTGAAAGCTCAGCAAGTCCTTAAATTCCTTGTTTAATTGAGGGCTCTGTACCATATGCTCACAAGTCAGTTTCACTCAGAAAAGTGACCAATATTATAGAAATGATAAATGGCTAGAAAGTTCTCAATGAAGATAATTTATCTTTTCAGTTGCTAAGAAGAGACTTTTCAGAAGATATATTTCCAAGATATGCATCTGCATTTTGAAACTTGTTATGCCCATTTCTGTTAAGAGTCTTTTTTAAAATTATTTCCTCAACTGTTTTTAGAAATTTTACATAAGTAAGTCAAAGATGAGAATATTGGCATACAATGACAGGCCCAAAAACATATTTTGTTCCATAAAAATTTATGTACTTTAAAATATCATATTTCATTATTTCAGTAAAAAAAAGACACAGATGTTTCCAAGAGCTTGTAAGTGAAGATTCTGAGCAACTGCAATTTAAAATTGAGACATAAACTTCTTGAGATAAATAATTCAAATAGAATTTCCAAAATTTCCTCCTTGAAATTAGGCATATAATAAAAGGAGATTCCTGTGTAGATGATAAGTTATACTCACATTATCAAATACTGCTTTTCCTCTTTTGTCACTTCATTGTTTCACTTAAATTAAATAACTCATATTGTATCTAATGGCATTTTTGTGTATAAAAACATGTTCATGAAATACATTATGATAAAATAAATGCTTCCACTTTTCTTTGCATGTTAGAATAAGTTTATTGGATTTACTGGACACTGTATGGTCACTGTAATACCCCAAAGGCATGTGGGGTATCTTCTTCCACAGAGATGCATGGTAGTGGGGGGAAAAAAGTAACAAAAGCAACATGGAATTGGACATAGATCAGGTTTAAATTTTTAAAGAACCAACCAAGCACAAATAAATATGAAACTCTTTATCTCTTCCTGTTCATATTAGCCAAACCATGCTTCATAATAAACATGGTTTGTATAAGGCACACTATGCAAATTCCCATGCTCCCCAGAACCATTGCAGAGAAACAATGTCCTGTGGCTTTCTTCCCATAAACAATTTTCAAGCTTTATGTCCTGTGACATTTGTGTCCTATTCTTTCTATCTTCTGTGTGCTGTTGAATGCTCTAGAAGTATTTTTTTTACCAGCACAGACCTCTAAAGGACCTACTATGTCTGGGGCTGAGCTATGACCGAGGCTTTTCCAGACATGAGAGTAGGGGGAAGCAGTTGGGGTTAGCAAGGCAGTTACTTGGTTCTGAGAACTGCAAACCCTCTTCCCTGACATTGTTTATTTCACCTAATTATTAAAATATATCAAGAGGTAATCCAAGCAATCATAACTAATCAGGAGTATCTACATGCCTTTCTCAAAAATGCAGTTACTGCCCCAAGCACTTTTGAATTAAGTGGCTTAAGTTTTAAAAACCTCGAGCAAAATCATGTAAATCTGATGGACATGTCCTTACAAGAGCTTTTTTGCACAGAGGGAACATGCCCTTATAAACTAGGGTTTTTGAAAATTGAAATCACTTTGCTAAAATGTGAAGACATCAAAAAAAAATGGTCTGTGGATTTGGTAGGAAAAAAGTACCTTTCTTCTTTCCACATAACTTTTGCTGAAAACTCAAGAATTTCTTTTCTGTTAATAATCACAATACTAATTACAACTTAAATTTAGAAAAGGAGCAAGAACCAGAAACACATCTCTTGAGAAGTTACAACGTATTTTGTCAAGTACTGTTACTTGAATATGATAAGTGCCTTTGTTTCATCAGTCCTGTGGCTCATCTGTTTTGAGAAGGTAATAGTGGTTCCCTTCTGTGATCTCAGTAGCTTCAGGTTTCCTTTGCAGAACATGGAGGAAAGGTTCCTGATTATCATTCTTTGTTCCTGGCCAAAGTACCAAACTTGCTAAGAGCTTAGAACAGCTTGATGTGATACTTGCACTGGTTTTGACCCTTCAATCCCTTTCTATGTGAGCATTGAAGAAATGAATCCTTAGCTTTCATTGTTTTTTATTTCAAGAAGACAGCAGTCTCCTAAGTGACTCTCACAGGCTTTTTATCTTCACTGTGTTAATCTGTATGTACCTTCCTCAGGTATCACTGGAGGTCTAACACAGCATAACTATTTTTAGTCATACTCTAAGAGCTTCTTAGTGTGCAGCATACTGGGATGTAAAAGCATAATCCAACAAATGCACTGTATGGAGTATTAATGTGGACTTTACACAGCAAATACTGGACTTCAAAATGTTGACATTTCTGTACCCTTCAAGCAGGCACCCTTCTTGGTTGCACATTGATTCCTAAAAGAAACTCTAGAAATTGTTCCTCGTGGGCAGTTAAGCAAGGGATTGAACATAATATGTCTGAATCTATATTGCTTGAAGGAGAGCTCCAGTTGAGCACTTCAAGCCCAGCCACCAGATCAACTCTAATATAGCTCAGGTTCTTCCATGCCCAGGACATCAATTCCCTAATGCAGGACCTTACCCAGTACCTTCAAGTCAATTTTGTACAGAGAATGATTTGAACCACTGGGTGGAATGCTCTGTTCTATATTCTGACTTGATAAATAAGACACTAATTCACATTCAGCGGGCACATATGCTGATACCCAGCAGTGGAAATACACAGGAACACATCTGGTGAGACATAAACATATCTGTTAGTTGTTCTGAGGGAGTATACCAGAATGCTGGAGTCATAAAGGCTGCTTCTTGCAACATACTTGGTTGCATGAAAATCTATGAGTATGTTACCAAGTGTCATGATACCAAAAGACTAAAAGAGATTTTTTTCAGGTTTTTAATTGTGATGAACCTCACTGTTGTGCTCAGATCATGCAGAAACCAAGTACTGACACTTGTCTTTGAGCATCATTTGACAGCTACTTATTCCACAGGTCTTCCTTGGGAACACTTGAGGAGATTTCAGTAAATTGATGCTGATCACAAATGGCCTATGGTATAGATCAGTGATACCATGTCTATACAGGAAGCCACAACACCAAACTCCAGAAAGTTTTCCATAAAAACAGAAGCCACTACCTTGCTCAGTGTGAAGAGGATATCCTGCCTCAGCAATTCTCCCAGTCTACAGAGGCTTCTGTCAACACTCTGAAATTTCAATTTAAGTTCCTGCTCTTAGGAAGCTCTATCTTTTATAGAATAAGTGGTTTACTTAATTTCCTTTACAAATAATGAGAAAACTACATTTTTTCTCCAGTATTTTGGTATGTCCCTTGTCCCTGCTTTTCTGCAGGTCAGTGATGATGTGAGTTTCTGATCATAAAAAGGGGTGAATTAATCTTCCTAGTTGTCAGTCCACAATTTCCTAGGAGACAAATTAGTGACAATAAGACCTTCAGTCTCCTACTAGGCTCTGTCCAGTTACAGACTAGTGAGAGCTGTTAACCAGCAGATGCAAGAGGGTAAGAATAAACTGTTGTTACCCAAGAGTTTTCAACTTTGTAGCTCCTGCTATGTCAGGGCAGATTCATGAGGCAGGAGGCAAAGTGAGATTCTAGGTTTTGTTAGTATTTTAGTTGTGGTAAATCTTCCCTCTGGCCAGGATAACCTTCTGTGATGTGGTCTTGCTGGCACAGAGGCACATTAAAGACATTAAAAACAGTTTTCAGGTGATCAGTCCCTTGTAAAAACTCAGCAGACATTTTGATTTGTCTAGAGACCACCACCATAAAATGAAGGCCTCAAAGGCAGCAGTCATTTTCTGAATGTAGGCCAAATTTCCATAGGAGCAATCTGTTTGTTCTCTAGTGGTTTTGCCATACATTTCTTTACTTGCTATTTATCAGTATTTTTTTCACAAGATTTTGCTTCAAAACACCCAGACACAATGTCTCTGGAAGACTTTCACTGATACTGGTGATGAAACCACTGAATGATCATTTGGAGAAGGTCCTCAATAAAAAAAATATAAGTTTTGGTGCTGTTTGTAGACTCTATTGGAAAGGAAAGAGAAGTAATATTTTTGAAATGAAAAAATAAAGTAAGATAAATGGTTGTCAATATATTAGGATGTTGAAAAAATACAGCTGATAGGTGTGTTATATAAAGTGTTTCACAGCACCAGATCACTTACACATGGCTTGATTTATGGTTTTCCTCGTAACACTCTCATTCATTTTGAGCTTTAACATGCTCATCAGAATTACTTAAGCTAATCTGCTTGATTGCTGCTGTAGCAGCTCTTGGCTTGATGTCTGCTTAGTTTCAGACTTTGCATTCAACAGGCTCTCTTGTTGCCCTAGCAGTATGACTCACATACAGTACAAGGCAAATGCCAAGGTGCTGCCAGTCACAAGAAACCCATAGAAATGGAAGTGAAGTATTTGGTAGTTTCTTTTTCTGACCACAGGGTGTTGATGGAAAGAAACAAGGCAGGACAATCATGCTTCTTTCACATTTTGCTCAAGTGCCAGGAGGTGGTTCTTTCACAGTCACTGCAATTGTTCCTGTTTAACATGGAAGCCTTAAGCCAGACATAATTAGACTTTTTCTTGACAAATCATTTGTGCAAAGTCTTGACAGGTTGAAAACTGAAACGGTTGTGCTGCATTCTTCAGGGTCTGAAACAGACAGGATTACAGAAAAATGAAAGCAAGTACTGTGAAAGCTATAACTTGCAGAAATATGTGTCTAGTGCGAGTACAAAGTCTATGTCATGTTTGATCAAAACAATTAGACAGAATATTGTCTCGTGCTTTGCTGGTGTTATACTACACTATATTAGTAATATATAAGGACTGTATTTCACTAGATAAATTCTGTGCCAAATGAGATGCAAACAAACACACCAAAAACTATAATATGCACATATCTGATATTACTGCAGAGCAAAGTAAGTGTGTAAGTCTTACAATCTGAGCTCATGTAACAGCTGAAAGCGTCTTCTAGTAAGATGAGTTATTGCACTGGAAAAAGAAAAGCTCCATGCAATCATATATTGTCAGTAAACTCATGGAAATATTCACAGAGTTATAGAATCATTTAGGTTCAAAAAAAGCCTTAATGATTTGCTGCATTTGAGATATTCATATTCTTCCTATGAAGGCTAGTATCAGTATTAAGACTTGCTCAGTGATGTCATGGTTAGATGGCACAGATGTCGATGTTTTGAAAAATTTGCAAATTTTTTAATCACTACATAATGAACAAAAATCCTCAATCATCTTAGTTTCTACTCTTGCTTGCAAATATCGTGATTTTCGTGAAAATGCATAATTGTAGCTAGGGTTTAACAGCAGATTTATAGGTATAATGAAGGGTTTTATGAAACATACTACAGGAAGCTCCTCAGTACATTAGAATGCAAATAATTGAATCAGTGCTTTTTATAATGCATTCTGAATGTCTGGTAAAATAGAACTACTGATTATTCCCTGTAACATTTTTTGTGTTACTTCACAAAATGTAGCAATTTGTAATAAATCTGTTTGGTAAGCTAGTTCTAAAGCATCACACCAGATCTTTTTCACTTTCCAAGATCTTTTCCAAGGCATTATCAAGAACATTCTGTACAATATAAATGCAGGGGAAATACATTCCACAGTCACAGGGGATCTTTCAGCTCCTTTGTGGATGGACAAAATTCTCTCAGAGATTGTCAAGTCTTAGTGTCATGTTCTGCACAGAAAAACAATAATAAATCACCAGCTGAAGCTTTAAAGTTGGCTTCAAGTTTTGCAATCACACCATGATGTGGTTCTGGTGTAGCATCATATGTATGTGTAAACTCAAACCAATACTTCCCCAGTAGAGTTGTATATACATCTGTTCAAATGTGAGTCATCTCCATCATACACAGTACATTTGCATGCAAAAGATCTCAAAAGAAATGTTCTTGCAGAGGTCAAAATGCATGTGGAAATTCTGAGCCCCTGCATATCTTTATATTCTTTGTTCTTTCATCAACTATGTGGTGAGGGAACATCATGTCCTTCTTATGGCTTTCTTTAACAGACTGCATTAGTAATCATATATCAGAATTACCTCAGTGACAGATAGAATTTCTTGTCCAATACTGAGAGGAATGATGTCTCTGTAACTCAGTTCATCTTTCTCTTGTCCTGTCCTCTATCGGTTCACTAAGTGCTTAAGGAATCATACTGAGTTGTGTTTGTATACCTTTTATCTCATTCAACTCTGACTTAAACTTAATCATCTGTACTTCTTAAACATAAACTGACTAATTCTCAAAATACTATAATTAATAATAAAAATTCAGGTAGTAACCCAAGAAAAATTATTTCTCCCTTATACATTACGTCTTTTCCTTCTACAGCCACACAACAGTGATGTTCTTGTTCATATGAATGAATTTTACCATTGGCAGCTTGGAAATGTATTCTTTTAGCTGCATTTTTACTGTAATCCAAACTTGTTTAAGAGACCAAAAAAATTTTGCTAAATCTGTTTGACTCAGAACATATGTTTAAGTCTGTTGCAGCTCACTCTGGAGTGCTTTTGTGTGTGGCACAGAATGGATTAGTTAGATGCAGCAAAAGGTAGTAATCAGTAAATGATTTGTGATAATATTTATTATTTAATATAATATTTGTGGTAATTTATTAAAGATTTACTTACAAACCACATGTTAAAAAGCATTAAGACAATCTCTGCTTTATTATTTTGAGCAGTGCTTTTCACTTTGATTGCACGTAGTAACTTCTCAGCTTTAGAAGAGGTCTTATTTTTGCATGACAAATCCCACCTGTACTTTTACTCTACACTGCCTTCTTTTAGTTGTAGTGCATTTCTAAAGTTCAATTCTGTAGAATTTCACTTCCCACTCCTCTTTCTAATGTTTGGTAGCATGGCTGTTCTTAAACATATTGAATTATGGAAACAACAAAAGCAAGGGTGCCTATAGGCAGTTCAGTCATGTATGTCCATGTGAAAGTTGCCAGCACACTGCCTGGGGGAAAGCAACCTTTCTGCCTTGAGATACCAAGATATGCTGTCAGCATTTTCTAGGAGAAAATGTGTTTCTGTTTTAAGTACAAGAATGAAAAGAATAAGAAAAAGTAATAATAATATTGATCTCTGAGGATAGCATAGGTGTGTGTTTATAAGCAAAGCCCCTGGTAAGTCATTAGATGTCTATCATTTGAGTCTGTGACAAATACTCTAGCTTTAAAATACCGAAATATTTTTCATGTCTAATGACTGAAATTGTGCCTCAGAGCGTCTGCCTAACTGGGGAGAGATGTAAAAGTTGTGGGAATGGTCCTGTGAAAGGAAATCAAAGTGGCATTGGCCAGGGCTGCAATTCATAGTCAAATGATGTCTGTGTATGAAGAATCACGGGGAATGATATTTCCTTTCTTAAAGACATTGAGTGAATAGGAACAAATACAATGAATTCTCAACTAAGATATAGATATTCTCTTGGCAGTTTGTAATAGTTATGATTTTCTTGCCAATGTAGCAAAAGCTAAAACCAAATTGTTTGGATTAATAAAAAAAATCAGTAAAAAAGGTATTATGGGCTTGATTAATATATATTATATTAATGAAATCCAGTATTTAAAAAGAAAATTAAACTCCCCCCCAAAATAGCCAAGCAAATACACATCTAGCCACAGCCACCATTGGAGACAAAAAATTGTCATGTTCTATTATGGTATGGCACAAATAGCTGCTGCCACTCTTCTGATGAGCAGTGCACCTGTGGATGCTTAACACCAGTACACAAATCCATGGGTTACAGCCCTGCTCATGAGTTTTTCTGTCCTCTGCAGCCAGTGAATTCTGTGTGCTATAAAGTTTTTCTGCCATTAACGTACTGGCCCTGTGCAACAACAGTACAGCAAGAGGAATGATTTTCATTCCTTAGAAAGCTGCCTGAAGTGTCATTTCTGTCTTCTATCACAGCTCACTGTAGGTAGCCTGAACCAATGTTAAAACTTAGCTGAGAAAACTTTGCTCTCAGTGATATTAATTTCATTGTATTATCTTTTATTTTTATGAGCTCAATGTTAAAGAAAATCTTCCTTTCATGTAAAATGATGATATGGTTAATGTGAATGGGGAAAGATGGAAACAGACAGCTAGAGTAAGAAGGAGTAAAGGAAATTATGTTGTTTAAAATACAACCCAGTAAATGGGTATCCTTAAGCCCATTAAGTCTTGTATGAAGGCTCATCCAATTTTTCTCATAAGTAAGCTTAGGAAAATAAAGACATAAGTAAATATGAAATTTTTATTTATATACTACAGTCACCAAGTAGAAGGCAAATTTTCAAAAGCAATATGAACATCTTTCTAAATACAGACAAAATACCCTGAAATTAATTGGGAAGACAGGAACAAATTTCTGCTGACTCTTATGGATCTAGGATTAAGCCCTAAACAATGACTTGGAGAGGGTATTCCATAGCAAACAGGAGCATGATACTCCACGTTTGACAGTGGGGAGAAATAGCCAGTGAATCAATCTCTGGTGTTAGTGATGTAGAGCATCCTTAATAAATGCTGATGGCAGTGCTGGCACACGCCGGAGAACTGGTAACACCAGGTATCCATGGTGCAAGCCAGCAGGAATTTCAACACAGCAGAATGCACTGCCCAAGAGTGAAGGAAATGTTGAAAGATATGAGTGCTTTTGCAGGAAGGAGAGCATTTAGTTTCCCATAAAAACACAAGAGAAACTGCCTCAAATAAATTCACTGAAAAGACTGAGAGAAGAAGTTGACTTTGCACCATGCTGTGACTATCTCCTGACTAGAGCTTCATTGGAATAAAATAATTTTATTAATTTTTTTTTTCTACCAGCAATGAAAATGTAAAGAGTGGATCTTATCCACATGAGTGTCCCAACAACGTTACAGTACCTGAACAAGGCTGGGAAAGATGTTACTTAGAGATAACAGATGAAAATCCAAATTTTGTGAGTCTGTGTTGTCTGGAAACCACAAGAACCTTCAGAGATCTGGGACAATCTGGTGAGAATAATATCACTCCACAGCCAAACAGCCACATGAAAGCCCAGCTTTTTCAAGCAGTCAATGTAGAATAAATTTGATAATTCAATCTACAAGCAATAATAGCATTGTCTGGGTGATAGAAGGAAAGATATACATTGTGATTTACAGAGATTTGTACAGCCTTCTAACATAGACAAGAAGGCAGTACAGACTTCAGAGAAAGAAGAAAAGACTTTTTTCATTAGAGACAATAGAAAAGATTAAGGGAAGACAACAGCCTTAGAAACAGAAGGAAGTCTACCTAGTAAAATGGTGATGTGTTAATTTCCATTTATGCGAAGAAACCTTTTCATTAATAAAATGAAGTGGAAGCAAAATGGAAGTGCTCTCTTGTGGCTAAGTTGTACTAGTCCCTTGCACGCAGTACTGGAGTGATGAATTTCAACCAATTTGAAATGTAAAATCTGAAAGAAAAACTGATATGTCTGTGGTCATATATCATATGGCTATAATAGTTGCACTGCCTGGGATCCAGGAGATTTCAGCAGAAGTCTAGTGTCTCAGAACTCCCATCATTATGATGTGCTGAACCAGGGATGGGGAATTCCTGCTCAACAAATGCTGCAGAAAACATTGTGATTAAGTTTTTGTGGTCCTTCCTCATGCTCCCACCTTATCTGAGCTTGTTCTCTGCCAATTAATTTTCTTCCAAGCCTGACACACAGTCAAACATTAAGCAAGCAAATCATACAGCTGTATCGGTGAAAGAAAATGAGTCAGAGCAGGGTGTATTCTGTGTTCTATACCTCAACTCTGTTTTCTATAACAGCTCATACATCTGACTGCCAGGGAAATAAAATATGGAGATCCTTAGGGCTGCTAATGACAAGAAAAAATTGCCTTCTCATAGCGCCTGCAAAAAATTACTAGTCAAAAGTAGAACTATCTTCTCAGCCTCAAATCTGCAAATATAACAAAATATTGTAGCTAAGATAAATAAACAATGTTTGACTGGTTTAAAATCATTATATGTATAGTCTATCATTATGCATCACCAAGAAATTGGGCAAGAGTGAAATCAGTACAGTGTCCCAGGCTCTCTCAGGCAAAAATATGTTTCAAAGAAATTAACACATCTGTACAAGATGTGTCAATTTTTTTTCTAATTGAATATGTTTGGTAAACATATTTATTAGCAAGTTAATAAAAACTGATGAGAGTATAGACATCTGTTGATATGATCAGTAATGACTCAGGAATCACTAATTCTCCAGTGAATGTTTTGCACCAGCACCTGTGGATCTTCTTGCATAATCAGTGTGATTAGCCTTTGATAAACTGTTATACTTCCCCAATCTTTTAGCCAGTGGCTTCCTCAACATATATATTGCCTCCTCTAAACACTTCAATCTGAAACAATTTCAGGAAAAATATTATTCCCAGGGTAGTGGCTCAGTTTGCATTGCTTCTACCAAACAGTTTTCTGAAAGGTATCCCCTGAGCTTACAGCAGTCTGCTTGCAACATTTCAATTGTTTTATTTCTTCTTTTTTCCTTTCTTTGTTGTTGCTTTAAATTAATCTCTATTGGAGAATGCACCATTTCATATTAAACAATGCCTAACAATGCCTGTCAGGAGTTCTTTACCGTGCATGATAAAATGTAAACTCTTTAATTAGCTTTTTTTTTGTAATAAACATTGGAAACTACTTTAGCATCTTAATCAGTAGAGTTTCAAAGTTATTTTGTTTTTAGTTGCTTCTGCTGCTCTTCTTTGTTTGCTATGCTCTATTACTCTGTTGAAAGCTATCATTTACAGTTTATCCCATCATTGATGAGCAGTTTGCCTTTGCTATTTTTAACTAAAACCAAATATTTTATTAAAAGTCTCCTAACATCATATCTCACACACTTTGACAGAAAACATTTGGACACACATTATTCACTCTAAGGTGAGTTTGCTGCAAACAAATTGCCAAAAGTGGCAATTAGGTATCACAAAATACCCAAGATATTCCAAAAGCAAGCATTTACAAAGGGGCTGCTAAGTGGATTGCTGGCTGCTGAAGTGTATCAGACATGGTTGGCTTACTCACAGTTTTAGTAAACTAATCTGTTTTCACTACGAATGAGATTTGGAGCACAATTACACTGGTCTTTCATGCTAGCATCCAAAGCAGCAATATGGAGCTAAATACATGGTTCCCAAGGAGAAAAGTCAAATAATGAGAGGTTTGGAAGAGCTCATGCCCTAGATGTTTTTGAATAAGCATTTTTTAATAGCTTTTATTCCCCCTCCCTTTCCAGGCTTGAGTAGTAAGAGAAGAAAAGAATCTGAGGCTGTTAAAAAGGCTGTGTTTTACACATAGTCATTCTGTCTTCAACAGTCAGTTGTTAAGCTGCTGAGATCCATGAGCTGCAGAAACCCACAGTGGGAACCATCCACTTCAAGATGCTCCTCCAGCAACCTGCTGGGCAGACAGGAAGATGCAGCTGTGGACTGGCCTGCAGCTGCATCAGAGACAGCTGTGGCACAGCCCTCTTAGTCTCCTTCCTGCACTGTCTGAATACCTGTTGAGAAGGAGAAAACTGGGCTTGAGTAAAAACTTCCATTTCATTTCATGGCTTACTGACAAAATTCTAATGCCAAATTAAAAATGTTAAAAATAAAATTACTTCTTTTGGATTCTCCTCATTTTTTATGCTCTGCTACCCAAAGCACCTGGAGGAATGATGTCATTTGTAGCATTTATAGGTAAGGGGGCTTTTATTGTTAGTTTGGGGTTTTGTTTTTGGTTTGCTTTGGCATTTCTTTGGGTTTTTGTTTTTTATTTTTTTTTCAATTTCAGTGTGTAATATGAAGCATTTGGTGCTTCTTGAGGAGTGTCTTAAAAAGCCCAGCAGAAATCAAGTTCCTTATTCAGGTCTTCTGCAACTGATAATTGAAGAATTACAGTTGAGAAGGGATGTTCTTTCATTTGTATCTTGAATATTGTTAAGATATCAAAGACAAGTTTTTCTACTAAATATAAAAATCTGTTACTTGCTAAGCCAGAAGCATTATCTTACTAACGATTAATCAGTAACCAAATGTTCCTGGTCTGTGATATAACAAATATCTCAGCTTTATATCTACCTGTTCACCTAAGGATTATGTTGCACTGTGTGACTACTTCAGCAGCTTGTCCAGAGATGTTGAACCAAATGTGATATCTGAATAAACAAAATATTTTTGAGAATATTATTTCAAATACAGAGTTAAAGTTACCACAGCTACAAAAACACTGATGTGTCCTTATAACCCTAGTCTTGCAATCTACTCTATCTACATTATAATCCAGTTTTTAACTAGATGCTAATATCACAATTACTTGTTTTCATTAAAAAAAAAAGAAGACCTAGTGAAAGCCGAGAGTCTGCCAAGCAGTCTGCTTTCCATCAAATTCCTTTTTTTGAAATGGATATATCTACTTGAATACATAATGGACTAAATAAAAGGTTATCAGAATTCCCCAAATTGTTTTGGCTGAAACTGTCCAAAATGATTCAGTCTGAAGCAAATATTTATATGGATGCTTTCAGTCTGAAAATATAGTCAAGAAACTTCAAGAGACCTAATATCTGGAAGGCTTTTTCTCTCAGCCTATATTAATAAGCAGTGATGCACTTGTCTTTGTATTAACCAGGACTCGACTGGCAGGAAAAATCAACCAATTCAAAATTTAGGTTAATAGATGAACACCATCTCAGGTCTTTGTTCAGAAATCCCTCAAAAGGGAAGTGGAACTGAACTTTCTAGTGTTCCATTTTTCCTAGTCCCAAAATGAGCATCATGATTTTAGGTTTAGCTGTGATCTGTGGCTTCATCAAGAGCACTTGCTGTTTAGCTGTTTTCACTTGTCATTGGGAACATGTAGCATGCAGGCACTAGACACAGGTTATTTGGTTATTCACAGATAGACATACTTGACATTCCTAAAATATTCTTCAATGGAAATTTTATTTCCATTTTTTCCTGAGGATTTAACTCTTGCACTTCAAATTGGCCTTTAACTCTTGTGCCTCCTACTACCTTCAATTTAGAATGCCTCCTTCTCCCAGGAATGTTTAGTGTTCAGAATATTCAGAATCTGATATGTTTACTGTTATAACATGCCCCCCACTTCATGACATCCTAGTTTTTAGCAGGTGTGTCTCCCAAACACAATGAAGAAACATATTTCAGCACTGCCTGTTAATTACCATATTCAACTCCTCTTCACCCTGCTGCGTTTCAACACAGCTGTCCCATAGAGTTAGGGGCAAAGGAGGTAGACTGATTTCTCATTTCTTTCTGTGCTTTCATGTGTATGCTTTAAGTCTCTAAATATAGACCCAGAAAAGTTACTTCTACAGGAGCTTTAGCATGACGTTCTGAAACACATTGCTGTATTCTTCCTCCCTTTTCCTTTTCTCCAAGGAGAAATATCAGGAGCCATTGTCTCTAGAACCATGATAGTGTTCTAAAAAGAATAACCACTTCCAGACATGTGCTGGAGCCCTAAGGAAGGAGACACTGATACCCTGAGATAAATCTTTACATCTCTTATCACGCTTGCAGCATCATCTTCACAAACCCTCTTCCTGTAGTCTGACTACCCAAAGGTGACAGAGAGCCATTTCGTGTCAGTAGGGGTTGCACAGGAGACTTCACCTGAGTAATTAGTCAATATTATGGATGCAGACAGTGTTCTGTTTTTAAAGACCAAAATATTATTCTGAGTTTTATATTTCCTTCATTTACAGATGAAAATTATAATTCATTTTTTATACATGTGAGTTTTAAGTTCATAGCAATTGCTTTTGAAATAGCTACAGTTAATTTTCTGTTTTCCAGTTTGCTATTTCTTGCAGCTTTCAGGATACAGTTATCTTCAGTGAAGGGACTATGAGTCAGCGAGAATTTTGAGGTAGATATTTTTCTTATGGCAAGCATGCCAAAAAACATCCATCGAACTCTGAAATTCTAGTTTATTTTAGCTCAGACTAAAACAATGAACCTTTATAAAGAGACAAGTGAGGCCTGCCTAAGTAAGGCAATAAAAGTAAGAGAATACAAAAATAAATCTTCCTTTGCCCACGGTATCCTTGCTTTTTTTGAGCCTTGCTCTGAATCCAATAACTTTCAAGGGCTTCTTGAACCAAACTCAATGCAAACCTCTCTTGAGAAAAAGGGAGTTTTCTTTGTTGTTTTTTTTTTTTTCCTTTTTCTCCTATTTCTTTTTTTTTTTTTTTTTTCCCTTTCTCCATGTATCTTTGACCTTGATCTCCTCAGGAGCCACTGCTCTTGCTGAAGACTCTCTGCTTGTTGGGTTCTCACACTGCTTGCCCCACCGATTTCACCACAGTTTTTTTTTCTTTTTTTTCACAGACACTCATTGCTCTCAGGTAAGACACAGAAGGAAACCCCTTGAGACCCAGAGCATTCTGTCTGATTCATGTGAGTTACCGAAGTCCAGATGAATGTCAATTTGCCCCTGCTGTCAGTCATTGTGCTTTTTAGAGAGCATAACAAAAAGTAAATCATGAACAAACATGGCACATTGTTGTACCTGTTCTCTTCCTCTTGAAATTCCATGCATAAGGTTCAATTTTATGCTGTCATCAGGGGCCTGCTCGCAGCAAAGACAAAATTGGCATTTCTCATAATGAATTAATAAAAACCTCAAAGAGAAATTAAGTTCTTTCCATTTTATGTCACTAAGGGATATAAGATAAGGCAGAAGAAGGCCCAAACAAGTCCTTTGGAGGATATATAATTTTAATAGAGTGAAGCTGTAGACATGACAGAGTGCTCTTGTATAAGAGCTAGAGGGTGTATTATTTTGCACTGACATTTCTGGGGTCTAAATTACTTCACTGCCAATGGTTATTTCTAAAGTAATGAAGTTAAACAATATTTGGTATGATTTCTTGAATAGTTCCATCTGACAATGAATTGATTGATTCGCTCAGTCTTTAATAATTGTAAACTAAAAAATACAGTCCTCATTTGAGAAGGTGCGTGTTTTATAGAATATGTTCATGTAGAAATATAAATACATGTAAATTCTTGCTAATTAGAGCTGGATTGCAATATTGCCTATTCTGAGCACCTGAAAATCAGAAGTCACATCTCTAGACTGTGCCAGAGCACAAAAATCAGAAACCATCTTAGATATTTAAAATTATATGTTGTGTTTGGTCTGGTGAGGTGTGACAAAACCTGAAACAATTGCCTAAATGTGGAAACACAGAGTGGAAGTTTAAAAAGCACCACATTAAAAATATCAGGTAGCTCTGAATAATAGCGCAGTCGCTAAGCACCTGGACTGAGAGGTAAAAGGGCAAGACCTTGCCCAAAGGCCATGGCACAGAAGAAACCTGAGAGTAAGGCTTAACACTATTATGGTGTCAGTACTCATAGGTATAACAAGATCTAAGGCTGGCAGGCTGCTTACAGCCTAAAGGATTGCAACATTCCCAGAGGAAAGGAAGGAAAGAGTGAAATACATTGGTTGGGCAGCCTGAGAGAAGAATTAATTGTGATAAGGGTGCCTCTTTGAGATGCTTGGGAATGGTGTGACTATTTTGGTGATGTGATCAGGCCATTCGTAAGTTCAACACTTCCTAAAACAAACTTATCTCAAAAATGCATGTATACTAATTACTTTTGACCTAGCTTCCAGAAGGAATTGAAGACCCTTTGACCCAGGCTGCCCCCTTTGGAATACCTCAAGTTTGACCTTGCTTTGATGATGGCTGTACTTTGTGTCGACTAATCCGAGTACGGCAGTTTATAATGCTGTATGTTTGTGTGTATGAGCAATCATACACATGCACATCTGGTAAAGAAGAGCCTATATGCAGGTGGATATTATGCAGAGGAAAGGTAAGGTATCTTACATCGTGATCTAATATGACATGTTACATTTAGATCACTTTTGAAAGGCAAAACTAAACAATCAGGTTATTGTACAGAAATGTCAACCAGCTACTCTGCCTGTGGCTAGTTTGCTAGCATTTTTTCATTATGGAATCATAACTGCTAGCATACATGAAAACCATAGATGTAACTTCTGATTATTCAAATTATTGCAAAGATAAAGATACTGATACATAGAGCCAACACTTAGGCTTATATTTATTACTCTAATAAGGAGAATGTCAATCTTGTAGCTCACAATTTAATGTGTAATACCAACATCTTAAAGTACCAGCAATCTGAACCTAAACCAAACTTCTTGAAATAGACAACATCTCATGGTACATGTTTCGCACATGTTTCTTCTGTCTTTTAACAAAAGCAAAAAGAAAACTGATCAAGAAAAGTCACAATTAAAAAAAAAAAAAGCATTATTCTTGGAAAGGCTGTCTCATTTTCTTCCTTCCTTTTGGCAGTTTTCTAGGCTGCTGTAGATTGAAGAAAATAGGAATAAGCATCTTTCGACCACAAACAGATGTGCTTGATAAAGAAAATGTCAGCAAAAATACTAAAGCAATGTGTCACAGCAGCTTTCTGACAGATAGAGGGAAAAGGTAAAAAATGTTCTATCATGTCCGACAAGGTGTTCTTTTTGAGATTTAAAGATCACTGTGCAACTTTAAACATGTTTGTCACTTTGGCTCTGACTGGAGCTATCTGGAGCTTCACAAGAACTTTATCAGCTCAGCATAGGGGGGAAGAAAGAAGCCCATTCCCATTTATCTCAGCCAGGTTCCCTTCAAAGCCAACAAATAAATTACAGTGTACATTTGATACAAATTGATTTCTTAACTCAAATAACAATGTTGTCCTCCCAGTCAGGCCATGTGTCACTCATTCGCGAGCCTGAGTGAAAGGCTCAATCTGTCTGCGTGACAGAAATAGGCCTGACGCATCTCGCCGAGGAATGCTAATAACCCCGGCCTGGCCCGGGCCTTTGTGGGCAAGCCGCGATAAGGAAAATCAGCCCGTCCTGTCAAACGCCGCGAAGGCCTGATCGCTGTTTGTTCCAACAAGCTGCATGGGCCTCGGAGTCGCCTTCCCATTTCATGTGGTAAATGAGAGGAAAATAAGATCCGGCTACCACGGTTAAGATGCCGGTGACTGTGATGAAGCCGAAGTGAAAGGAAACCCCATTGAATATCTTGAACTGATCTTATCAGCTGCTGGAGAAATGAGATATTGGCAGGGGCTGTTGAGTTTCTCACAGCTGAGCAGGTTAATAAGGTTGGGAGGCAGGCCACAGGCTAATTGGATTTGCCTTGGTTTGATAAACAGTGGCAGGCCCATTGCCAGAAAAACATACACAATGTGGCTTTTTCTCTTTGTTTCTCTTTAAGCCATACAGGAGGGGAAAAAAAAACTGAAAAAAAAAGCTGCTTTTTTTTCCCCTTTTTTTGAAGCTAAAGGTGTCTTCCTGAATTCCCAGATGAAGAGGCCGCAAAGTCAAACTGTGAAACAGTAGTTGTTGGGTGTTCTGATTTTAATCAAACATCATTTAACCCTCCTGACCTCACAAAGTCAGCTCACATCAAAACAGCACAACTGTAAGGGCTAACTAGAAGCAGAAGGAAATAACAACCTATTGAAGCTTTCCAAAAGCTTAAAATATTCAAAAGGAAACAATTTTGCAGCCTCATCTCCAGGCAGATGTAGCCTGGGCAAAGCAGACAGCCTGCTCAGCCATCTCCACGCTGTGCCCAGTGCGGGCACCCAGGCTGCGCCCATGGCTGATGGGCGAGGTGCCAGCACCCCTCCAGACCTCTCTAAAGTTTGAACCCATGGTCCTCCAGCTCTTGCCATAACCCTGCTTTCCATGCTGTTACTTGGCAGGATCTGGCCTCAGATTTGCAAGAAGTTGAGGAGATTTTTGATTAAACACTGCAAAACTGTGCCCTGCAGGGCTGGCAGAAGGCTGATCCATTACCCCAGCGTTGCTGTGTGGGTTCCTGCGAGCTTCCACCCACACTGCCTAATAAAACTTGCAAAAATGCCAAGACCTTTGCATGACCTTGGAAATGCAGTGCTTTGAAAAATATTTAGGTGTTGAAGTTGATACTGAATGCCTCTGATAAAATCCTCTCACTACTTTTAGTTTCATGATGTTTGGCTTGTATTTTCTCCACTGACTCTTCTAAATCTTGGGTCTATTTTCACTTTGGATTGGCATTGGCAGGGCCAGTGAGAAGAGAAATAACCAAATGAGAGTGGTGCTGCCTTAATCACTGTAGATACAAATATAGCACCAGAGTAAGACAGGAATTACCTAGAGAAACAGAGAATACACATACTTTAAATATGAGTGTGAGAACCTAAATAGATTTTCAGTGTGTACAATGCTCCATACTGTGGCATCTGAACATCTGAACCTTTCTACAAACTTCTATAACTACATCTATAAAAGTTATCAATGGAGTCAATAATGAATGAGAAATGCATGCCATCCCAGTGGGGAGCTTCTAAGTATCTTAATATTTTTTTCTCTTATGTAGTTTCTGGTGCCTTAAGGAAATATGTTTGCAAGTCATCAGATTCAGTGAGTCAGACAAGATGAGGAACTAGAAGGAAACATGTCTAAGCTTATTTTGTATTTTATTTTTCTCCATTCAGAATGGGAACTTCTTTGTAATTTTTTTAAGAGATTTATTTCTCTGAGAAAATATTGTTTCTCCATTATATGAGAAACATAAGTAATGTTTGAAGCCTTTGTTTAAATATGACCACAACAAAGAGTTTTCACTCTCCTCATCCCCATTCTTTAGAGAAATAGTTGTATTTATGACTTTATTATTTAGTTTAATTCGTATTTCACTACTTTAAAAAATAAAACTTTACATTAACATAACATACTTTACCAGACTTTTCAGAATACTATATCAAAATAAATAATATTGTACATTTCACTTTTTTTTGATATATGAGCAGATATTTCTTGAATAACTCTTTCCTACTTAAAATTTACAAATTTCTGAAAGCAAAGCACACCACTTTCAATAAATATTGCCTGTGCAGGTAGCTTAAAATTTTACCAGGTTCAGAAGTATCCCTTTTTTGAGCAGTTTAGATTAATCTCCTAGTCTGGCTACTCCTCCTTGTCCTTTGGGTTTTCTTTATAAGTTTGCCAAAATAGAATCAGAATATAACTTGCCCAATAAAGGAGATACATTTGTTTAGAAATAATATTTAACTTTCTAGAGAACAATGCTGGTCCTCACCTGAGATGTGTGATGTTGATGAACCTAAGACTACCTCTTCCATCTGCTAACTGAACTCTGCCTCACTGAAGATGAAATTCCCTTTCATTCTCTGGTCCAAAGAATATCTAATTTGTAGGAAGTGAATTAGTTTGAACAGAACAGAAAATAGATTTCCCCCCCACAACAAAATGCAGCTAAGGACTGGTCTCCCACCTGCTTACCACATGTCGCAACTGTGGGACTAGCAACTTCTCTAGAGCAGAGAAGGTCCAGGCAGTTCAGAATTTACCACGTCCTTTATCTCTGGAAGAAAACATAAGAGAAAGGGAATGATTTGCCAGCAGAAGAGTTTCTCAGATCAAGATAATCAAAGAGATTTTCTTTATTTTTTTTCTTTTAGTTTTGGGTCTGGAAACATTTAAGAGAAATTTTGTTTCATGGTAAATAAGAACAAAACCTGTAAATAGAATTGTAACTGAGAAAATGAAACAAAACCCAATCCCTGTATCATGACGGAAATGAAACCACTGAAGGAAAATAAAGAAAAGAAAATAATTTGATCTAAACATTGCTTAAATTAAGTTTCAGGTTTGTTTTTAAAGAAAGAAAACTCTTTCCTCACTTTGAATATGTTTCTGGACACCATCCCATGATACAAAATTGTCTTTGTACTTGCAATGACTTATGCATAATAGTTTCTTCCTTTCACATTTTGAGTGTTTTATTATTTTTGGATGCACATCAATACAGCATGTGGCACATGTATGAGACAGACTGGGGTAATCGAAGTACATTTTCTGCTGTATAAATACTGGCTAGAACTAAGCTGTCAAGACCTCTCGTCCAAAATCCAGGTTCACTACTGTTGAAATTAATAAAATTTGCACCTTTCAATAATAGCAGGATCAATCTTCAACGGTTTTCCAGTCTTACATAAAGCTTGGAATAATGTTCCTATATTTGCTGCAAGTTGTATTTGGAATCCTTATTTGGTCTAGTTTGCTGATATACCAAAATAGAAATGAACATATGAATATAAAACAATATCTTTCTAAAATCATGAAATACAGCAAATAACTACATTTGGGCTACTGATTTTAAAACTGCGTCAAGCCCAAGTACTTAACATAGCACTGATTTTATTAGTTTGCCGTATTTCAGGAATTATTTAAATAACTTGTGAACTAATGTTTTCTATTAAGACTCAAAATTTATGATTGAAGTTTATCTTTTATTCAATTTCAATTTTAAAAAAATAGACCATACATAAATCAAAGCTAATAATATCAGTTCCAAAGATATATCATAAAGACTAACATGTGCTTTTACCTTTAATCTCAGTGAGAAGCCCCTTGCCTTTAATGGAAGTATTCACAGAATATAAAATTGAGCAGATGATCACATCTTTAAAAGATGAAGGCCTAAAGAAGCACCTGGTGATTAGTATTGAGTGATACAATACGTATAGAGATCATAATGGGGCACTAAGGTTTTCTTGGAATCATTGCATTACTATTTTTGGAAGGAAATCCAGAAATTGGAAAAAGTAACTTGTGCCTCAAAGTACAAGCAAGATATTAATAATTAGCAGGTAATGTGGAACAATCCAACTGAAGACTATTTTCCCCTTGTATGTGGCAACATTTCTATGATATTTACTAAATTTCATATTGGGAAGATGAAGAAATAGAGATACAGAACAGATTCTGAAAATGTTCTTCAAGAATAACCATTACTAAAATATCTGTTCAGTATTTTCATGACCAATAATATGATGAAGCAACTCTGCCTCTCCCCAAAGCATAAGGCGCTCCACATACTTGGTTATACAATAATAAGATTTTTAGACAAGATTTCCTTAGGGTTCCTAATAGCTTACTTTTTAAATCAAATAATATATGGAATGAAGATTCACCATCAGACTTGTTTCTTGTAAGGCATACAAACATATTTGGAATAAATATCTGGAGAAAAAATGAAGAAAATAATACAGAATGTGATAATTAGCACAAATATACTAGTGTATATTACTGCAAATATTTAAAAAATGCATTGTAAATGTAATTTGCCATACTAACTCTTCTTTTTTTTAATCCAGATTGTTGAAGAGGTAAGAGAGAGTTGATAGATTCCAGCCCCTCAGTTACAGAAGATGTATAGCCAGATGATTATATATATATAGATAGATTCATATCAATATTATTTTATCACTACTCCATAGAAATTTAAAACTGTGACAATAAGGTTTTGTTTTGCTTACTTAAATTATTTTTAATTTGGGTCAAAGAAAGGAAATTACATGATTCTGAGAACCTCAATTTTGTCTTCTCAAGTTAAGACACTGTAAATGTTTATTTGCATTTGTTCAAATATTGTTCAAAATTCAGATGTTCCAAGTAATATTATAAGTATAGGTAAAAACCCCCCAACATTTAAAAACATTTTAGTCTTGGAAAATATATTCTTCAACTTCTAGTATAAAGGCATTATAATACTATGTTATTGTGATTTATACATCAATTTTTAAAAATGCTGACTCACGCACACTCCTTCTTCCATAGTCACTTTACTTCATTTTCTTATACTATTCTGTGATGAATTAATATAACCAAAGTTTCTACTTCCACTGGTTGCCAACTGATAAATCCCCTTCCTACAATGTAAACCTCTGCTATTCCAGCTCCAAGTGTTTCAAAGACTGTTTCAGCTTCAGAAAATACAACTGCACAGTCGTGGCAGATCTGTATCACAGAGAATTGGTGCTCAGACCCCACTTTCTACCCAAGACCCACAGCAGAGGCTTTAGTTCACACCTGGCTAGTCCAATCCTATGTAGTGGATCTTCCTATTGGGCAGGGCTTATGATATAACCTAGGGCCTTGTCTTGAGCCATAGGTTTCAGTGTAATGTTACCTAACAGGAGTAGAATATATAATTTATATCTCCATAGGGTAGATAAATAAATAGCTATCAATTCAACATCTACATTATGTCTACATTACTGAATAGTGTGGATTAGTACAGGTGGATCTGTAGAGTACAGTAGCTGGTACTAAGGACATGATGTCCACACATTTTGGGGTAAGAGGTTTTTTTAACTTTAGTCTGGTGCAGTGAAGCAAGTCATGAGTAAAGAACTTCAAGTACTTTCCTGATACTGCAGGAAACATCTTCCAGATGCTCTTTGAGACACTTGTGCTCTGAGCCACAGGTCAGTAAGTGGGAAAAAGCAGCAGACTGATGTCATAAAGTCCCTCCTGGCCTGAAATAAAATTCTAATGCAGACATACTCTATTTCTTTCTATACTGTATTCAATTCTTTTTTTCTGTTGATAACATCGCCATATGTTATGACAGTTAGTACTGACTTCTTTAATATAAACTTTGGCAAACATTTTTGTGCCAGGCCATTATTTACCCTTCCAGGGCAGTCTGGTTTACCTGTTAGCAAGTTGATTGCTCATTTTAGGATTCAGTTATCATCCGTATCATCTTAATGAGCAGCATCTTATTTAGCGCTGCATCAGATGACCGCTGTGATTTTTGACTAATAATTCTTTTCCAGAAGAATATCTGAGCTTTCCTTACATGTTATTTCTATGAGATCTATGATATTTTTCTAATGTAGAAAGACATTTATTTAATCAATTAAAGAAAAATTAGTTTGGAACAATCTGCCTTCTCTTAATATATATTTTTTTCTCCCATTTTTGATTTACCTCTATGTATTATTATACTTTCCTTCAAAACATGTTCTGTTATTTTCTCCATTACTTGGATCTAGCTGATAAGTCAGTTGATTTTTTCTCTTAGTCTAAAAAAAGAGATATATCTATATAGAGATAAATAAATATTCATTATTCTTCATTTATTTTGTTGCTTATCAATAGACTTGCATTGCAATATGAGAGATTTCAACTGGATATAAAGATAGTGAAATAGGGAAACAGGGAGGATTTCATCCGTGGAGACACAGCTGGATGCAGTTCTGAACAAGTTGATTTGATCTCATTGCTGACTCTTCTGATGCCCTTGCTGAGCAGGAAGTTGGACTAGATTACCTCTTGAGGTCTTTTTCAATCTGAATTATTTTGCTGTTCTATGGTCATGCAAATGCATATTTAAAGAATGTTCACAGGATCTAATCCAAGGATACTCTAGAGACAATAGACAGTTCTAGAACTACAAATATTCCCATGAAACTAGAAATGTTTTATTATATAGACAGATTCCACGTCTTCAGTGAAAAAATCTCAACATACTAGATATTTATTTCCACACACTTTCACAGCAGCAATTTGACATACTCCATTAAAAATTGTTAGGCTACTTATCATCAACATTTTCATTTTCCTGAAAGTTGTTCTCATCAATACTAAGCTTATTTCTTCTGATCATCAATCTATCTTTTATTGGCCAATAACAACGGAGGCATCATAATCTATTGCTTATTCAAAACAGTTCTGAACTTTTATTACATTTTCAAAGACCACTTTATATACAGTTTTTTGAGAATTTTCTAAAAATTGTCACAACCATCCTTGATCTGTGTTGTCTGCAGTGATGTTTAACCATCAATCATAAGATATTGTTTGCTTTCTTAGGATTCCTCTGAGACTTAGATGTAAATCTCTTCTTCTGGCAGACAGCATAGAACTCTGCTCTGCATTTTTTATCAATGAACTATTGCCTGTGTTTTACAAGGGGAAAAATATCCCTTTTCAGTTGTACGAATCTGCAGACCTTTCTGAGATTTACTTCTTTTTGTGTACCAATCTTACTATTATTTGTTCTACCTCCCGTCCATAACTCTTATGGACTGAGCTAATTATAATAATTGTATTTAGTTGCTTTTTCTGAACTTTTACTGCTGTGCTTGCAAGAGGTAATGGAAAACTCAGGGGAAATGGGTAGCTTATCAGTAGTGACTTTATTAATCTGTTTATGAATAAAAGTAAATCTGTTTTCCAAAGAAATCCATCAAAAAAGGATATCAACTGGATATCAAAAAGGATATCAACTGACTAAACAGGCCAGTTTTGCTATTATGTTATTAATAGAAACTCTTAGTGTATATTCTAGTTTGAGGTAAAGTCACTATTTCCAAAAATATCTGAAAGCTTCTTTTGTCTGGGCACATCAATAAATTAATGTTAAATGGTATGGGAGGAAGATTCAAATTATAGTTTCAAATGAGGTACAGTAATGTATGTAAATTGGAAAAGGAGTGAGAAAAACACATCAAGTAAATTAGGTGGATACTCAACCACAAATATTGCAAATTAATATGAGAGAAATAGTGGAATTTAAGTGAAAATTAGAAAGCAATTTCTTTCCTCAGCCAGGCATTTCTCACACAGCTCTCAATACTCCACCTTCAAATTCCACATGATATGATCAAGACACACCAGATTGCTAATCATATTTTGATCCAGACATTTAGAGTGATAAAATATCTGCTCCATTAGTTGTCCTCAACAGGCTTTAGACATTCAACCAATCTGCCATACTTCAAGAAGTTAAAAGATTGGTGGTAAAAAACCTTCCAGAAACAATTTTAAACCTGCCTTGGTTAGATTTAACTCAAGTTCAAAACATCAAAACTCATGGTCTCCACTAGGTGACACATGAATATACCTCAGGATATTTGAAGATATATGGGAAGAAAAAAATTTCAGTTGCTCCAGGAATTCCTTCATACTCCCTTGCTGTGAATCTTCAACTGATCAATATCATTCTAGATAATTCATAATCGTAAGGTTGGAGGTGAAGGAGTTCATGATAATCAAAGGTGTTAATGAACAAAAAATTAATTCTCTCTTTTTTCCCATTAACTCACGTTCATTTCCGAAAAAAAGCCTCAAACCATAGAAGTAAAGTATTCCCCATTTTCATGTTGCATGCTTCAAGTATTGTAAGACATTGCCACAGTGCTAGGTTAACATAGTTCAAGACACAAGGTCAAATATGCATACAGAATGTGCCTTCCAGAGCTATATCATATAAATTCCATTAAGCTTCTCTTTGATTCCAAATCTGGGCTGATATTTGAGATGTTGCATTGAAACAGAAACATTATTTGAAAGTGAATTTCCTGACTTTTTTTTCTATTAATTGCTGTCTGAGTCAATCTTGGGGCCAATTTTGAGACGTGGAAACTACATTTTTTGAGAAAACAAAGTCAGAAGCTTCACTCCAAAATCACTCCAAATACTTGACATGACATTCAATTTGTGTAATTAAATTCAGAAACAACATGGATGGCTTTTTCTGCAGATCCATGGTACATACTTAGAGTGTTATGGTTCTTTTTTCAGAAAGTTGTAATCTATATGTGCAGCAGAGACTGCATTTGTTCAACAGCCTACTTGAAAATAGACATAAGGGAAATATAAGAACTACTGATGCACTTCCCTTGCACCAAATTCCTTACTGTAAGTAACTTGTAGCAGAAGTCTAGTTCTCAGTGAAATATTATTCTAAAATGGTTGCAAATTTCAGTGACAGCATCTAATGTATCTTGTCAAGCACTGACCTGAGATATTCCCAAGTGGCATAAAAGTATGCAAATATTTTTATAAAAGAAATTTTTATAAAGGAAATTTAAAGTTTGGAAATTCATAGTAATTTATTGAATATTAAACAAAATATTTATTTGCAGTGATAAGAGAAAAGGAGCTTCTCCGTCTTTCACAATATTTCTGATGGTAGTAAAATTTTGTTCTGCTTCTGTGACGTTTTTCTGCAGACCTCTGCAAAAGGTTGGGTGAAGGTAGTTCCAAAATTAGGTAGGTTTTTCCAGGCTCTCATAGCACTGAGGAGAAAAGGAGGACTCTCAAGCAACTATCAAGGTACTTGGCAAGTGCCTTGTTATGTACAAGGTATATTAGCAAATGGACAGGTCTAGAATGGAGAAGGGGACTGAAATGCGGTGTGCGATCAACAAGCTAAACTAGAGATCTTCCTTTCTTAGTCAACAGTCTCTGTTAATTCACTGATAACAGGTAAATATTTAGGCAATAACTTGCTGTCTCCTTTATACTGGGTTTTGAAACTGTAATACAGTGATAAGCTTTATTGCTGTCTGTATGGTCTCATCTTGTACAGCATCTGGAGTGAGGAGCAGGAGTGTAGTATGAAGTTGTGATGTGGCCTCCAGCCAGCTCTACACCAGCCAAGTATCATGTCCCAACATAATGAGAGAGGCTGTGTAGTATGGTTCAAATGGAGTAAACCACCCCATTGCCACACCTGACTCACTGACCCTATTTCAAAACACTGAAGTTGTTATGGAAGCCTGGAGAATAAGAAAAGGGTGTTTTATTTGCCATGCTTTACTTTATGAATGTCCCAATTGTGTAATTCCAAATATAAGTGATGGTGTGATGTTGTCCTGCAGACAGAATGATGTTGCTTGCAGACAGAAATTGTCTGCAGAGAAGAGCCTAAACTGGTTTTTTTGATGCAGATTTATTTGTCAGATTTGGCTAACCATTTCTCAGAAAGTCTGTCCGTATTTCTAGTGAATACATCCTACTCTTATTCTGGTACTCTCTTCCTCCAGATATTTTATTATTACTAATGTAACTGTTAACCTAAAACTTTACTATGGATACTTGCTTCCATCTGAGTAATGAGAAATGAAAAGCATTGTACCTGAAGGAACAAACACATAACCTGCTATGGTGAGAAAATAAGTCATTAATTATTAGCAGAAGGAAAAAGGATATTGTAGCTCCTGTATTCATTGTACAAAGACAACCAGAAAAAGAAATTATCTGTAGAGATGTGATAACACAATTCTGGCCAAGTATGCCAGTTTTCACAAAGTGAACTCCATAGATTTTGTAAAAAAAAAGCAGCTAATTTCTCAATATAAAACATATTTAGAACAGACAGTCCACGATATTTTTACCCCAGAAAGAAGAAACCATAGGAAATATCTACAATTGAGAAAGGGTGTAAAATAATGTTTATTAGAGTGTTCAGGGATATCACTAATGGGAAAAATAATGAAGTGTGTGTGTGTGTGTGTGTGTGTGTGAGGTCGGTATTTGACCTATTCTTCTTTAATACACTAATGTGATCATTATGGATAATCAGTTATCCAGTTCAACTCCCTGTGACCCAAACTAGTGGAAATCTCTGGAAAACATTCACTAACAGCTTACACATTCATTAACTATTATCAATCAGTACAGTTTTACTTTTTAGCTGCAGCTATGAAAAATGCATGAAGGCAGAGATGAACTCTGGTTTGTGGCATTTGTTGTGAAGCCCAGAAGCAGCAGTAACTCGCAACCTATCATGCATAAAAGCAGAAATAACTTTTATGAGCCCAGTCATGTAAAGCTTGAATAGTCAGATTCATGAAATTCACTGAGATTTGGATTAAATTTAAATCATTCTATACAGTTCTACTTTTGATTAGAGCTCCGTGTGCAGTGAAAAAACTCTCATTTGAATGGAACTTATATTTTTAAGAAGTTTGAATGTGCTAGAATTTAAATTGAGTTCTAAGCCTGATCTTAAAATGTACAGTGGTTCAATTTACATTCAGCATTAAGGGATGGGGGAAGACAGCACTAAATTTTTTTATATTTTAGCTATGGATCAAAGTTTATAAATCTAAGGATCAAAACATGATGAGTTTTACCATCTTTTATGAAATTATGAAGCCCTGTGGTTCATGAACTATAGCATGGATTGAGCAATGATGGGGGAAAAATAAAGCATTTTGTAAATCAATTTCCATCACAAACTAGTAGCATTTCATGTTTGGTATGTTTAAATTCTATATAAGTATCAGCTACTGTGACTTTCACATATTTTCCGTAGATGCAGAAAAAAAATCACTGAGGCTTAGAATTTATTTCAATATCTAAATAAACTCTCAGCTCATCATTCAGACGACTTGTGGACTGCAAATAAAGTCATACAATGCATTAAGAGATTAAATCACACATCTGGATTACTGCAATGTATAAATATAAATACATACATACACACACACACACACGCACTCTCCCCAATACATACAGCTAAGGCTCAAATCCAAATACTTTNTGAAGCACACAAATGAAGAATATAAGCTAAATAATAGAAACTCTACAATGTTCATTAGTTTTAGTTTTGAGGAAACAACAATAAAAAGAATTTTGTATTTCCACTTCTCTTTGCTTCACATTAAAAACGAGTTGCATTTTATTTTATNCCCAATACATACAGCTAAGGCTCAAATCCAAATACTTTGATCTGAGCCTCTCCTTTGGCTATGGTTCAGACTAGACTAGAATAGCTTGGCTTCTCTTCCCCCGATCTGCAAGCTTAAATCTCTAATTTGCAGGAAGACAAAAGCAGACATTCTCATAAATCTATTTTAAGAAGAAATCTCTGGCAAGCTTCTATCATTTGGGGCCAAACCCTTGCAAAATAGATAGCACAATGTTAATTTTATAGCCTAGGCTTACAGTTTAGAAGTCCACTTGCATAACGGAAATTGGTTTTTTTGCAGGATCAGGACCCAGCTGCAAAACACAAATCTTAAAGAGATGATATCAAGTGTTTAATTCTAAAGCCTACAATTTCTTTTGTGATATGTTTATCAATTTTCTCTATTTTTTATGTCAAAATCTATTAAGAAATTATATTCTTATTGTTATCATTATTGCTATTGTTGTTTTTATCATTGTCTGAAAATACAGTCTTTTAAAATAACAACATTAGTGTTAACTTTTTAAAGCAGTGTTTCAAAGTAAAGGCTTAGATCTTTTCATATCTTTATGATTGCTCATTTGTTAGAAAGCATGATTAAGTATGATATGACTGACCTGGAGAGAATGTAGGAATTCATAACTTATGGAATTCTGAAATACTAAACAAAAAGCCTCTCAACTCTCTATTCTTTTAAAATAGAAATACATCAATTTTTTTGCTGACATTTGTAAACTTTTCAATTAATGTTCTACTTTTCAGTAATATCAACTTTGCAAAAATTCTAATATATTAACTATGGACATTATCTACTAATGAAATTAAACCTAAACTTTCTAAAGATAATTTTGGTGCTAAATTTGAAAAGCTCAATTATTTTGCAACTGTTTGTAAAAATGGATTTCTTTTCCTTAATGAAACTTCAATCACACAGAGATCGACCACATCAAAATCCCTCTGAATTTAATATTCAGAATTTTCTGAATATTAATAAGCGAATTTATTTGCTTGTCATGCTTTTCTTTGTTTTCAAACGTGCCTGAAAGCCTAATTTGTATAACTTTTCTTTTAATACTAGGAGTTCATTGATCTATACATTATATTTTCTGCTTTGGATATTTCTGCACAGATTTTTGGTTTTTTTTTTTTTTTTTACCTATACTTTATGCCTTTGACATAGGATTCCCAAGAAAATCTTCATGATAATATTTTATTTTAAAATTTAAAGCACACATAACATGCAGTTTAGCTGGTGCATAACGGTGCATAATATATAGCTTTACTCCACAACACGATCAGTGTCTCAAACCAATAGCTTGCAAAAGAGATACAATGGGGATAATTGTAATTACAGCAAAGCTAGTGGTCATTGTAGGTTTGCATTCCTTCATAAAGAAGACACACTTTGTAACATTCAGGCAACAAGGTTGTTATATTTATGTCTACTGGCACTAAGGATGAAAACATCTCATTACAGCAAAATACCTGAAATTTGAAAAGAATCAATATATTAATATGCTAAAATTTAATAAGTTTTTATAGAGAGCATTCTTTCTACCCAAGTAGTACCCAAATACGTCATGTAAAATGCAATGGGATTTTGGGGAGAATTTTGACATATTCTAAGAAATCTCAATAACTCAGAGAAACTATATGACAAATTAGTAGATCCTCTTTCTGTATAAATGAATTACAGGACTTTTATACAGCCTGCAGCTTAATTTCTTCTAAAGTCCATTACCAGCCTAAATGCACTCTGGAAGAAAAATCTGTTTCTTAATCCTTTTTACTTTTCCTGAAGATATGGTGATGAAAACTATAGCAATATTTTGTAAGTGCTAGCAGTGAATGAAAGAAATCCAATTAATTGAGTTAATCATATCATCTAATGTGTAATTCCTGTGCTTGTCAATGATGGCACATATTTTCTAGTCAGATTCTTCTGAGACTGTCGTAATTGCATCTGCTTTCTTTCTTAGATTTTGTTTGTTTGATTTGGTTTTTGGGTGCTGGTTTGTTTTTTTATTTTTTTGTAGAGGAGGGTGAGTTGACCCTGGAACACTGGGACAGTGTTTTAGTCATCATTTCTACAAAACTTTGGTACATGCAATATATATCTACAATTTCTACATTTTGTCAATATAGGAGCTGATGAAGAAGTTAAGGAAGTGTGGACTTTGCTGTCTGAAGAAACTAATAGAAGCTCATAGCTGCACCAGGGATAGCAAGCGAGATATAAGGGAGATTTAGGGATCTACCTGTAGTAGAATTATTTGGACAAGGAATGTACATGAAGGGAAGGGCAAAACAGAAGTTGCATAGGAAGTCCTAAAAATTGTGAATGTCCACAACTGAGAAAGTACAGGGATATAGCAGGACAAAAATTGGCATAAAGAAGAGAAAGGGCACAGGCACAGAGGCAGATTGAGCTGTTTATCAAAATGAGGTAAAATATTAGCAAAATTATATCAGAAGAGAAAGGATCTTCCGTGGCATGGGATGTTCAAAAGTGGGATATCTACCTACCTTTCCAGCTATTAAAGCTACAGCTGGAGTAGTTTTTACCTGGGTTCGTTGTTGACACTTGTCTCCCTCCTCCAAGTCAAGAAAAGTCCTTACACATATGAAGAGAAGCCGAAGTAACTCAGCTTGTTCAGCCTGGGGAAGAGCAAACTGAAATGGAAAAACTCCAGACATCTCCCTCTTCATTGATGATATTAGTTTTGGACAACCAAACTGCAACTGCCCAATTCCCTCCTATAGCTCCCCTCGACCTCATCTGAAAATCATGCTCTATAAATTTTAAATACTTATGCAGAAGGTGTGGGACAGCACAAAAGACAAGCCAAACTCAAACATACTGTTTAGTAGCATTTTAGTTTAATAACAAATAGCAGAAATAATAATAAAATGCAAATTTAATATCAAGTAATAACAGCAAAAACTGCAGCAATCTTCCAGTGTGATCTTAACTGGCAGCTTTGCTATCAAGACAGGACAGAGAGTGTGAGACTATAATAAATTACATGAATCAAAGTCTGATTGTTTTCACCAGCTAATATTTCTGTGAAGTAATATTTAATCTATTCAGTGTAGATTCTCCATTGATTTATTGCATTATAGGCATCCAAGAGAAGTCATTCCACGGATGCAACTAAGAAAATGTTTCTTTTAAAAGTACCTTATATGGAAAAAATAGAATATGCCTAGGTAGGAAGCAATAATTAAGCTTGCTAGATAGCAGAGTACCAAGAAATAAATGGGTGGAAGTTTTTTGGAAGCGATGCACCTCATGGACAGGCCTGTAAGCACAAAGCACAAACATCAAGAAATCATGAAATTCCACAATGAGGATGATACACCCTAAGACTCCTCATTTTCAAGTAAACTCTACCTATATATCAAAGTCTATGAGATTCGTTCTGTTTGAGGAGACTCTTGAAATTATTTACCAGAATGTTCCCATTATGTTATCATTCTGCCCAAAATTCAACAAAGTCAACACAGGAAAAAACATGCTTGAGTCCAACGCTTTGGAGTTTAACCACATGGCAGGGAGATGAATTAGTAATTGCTGCACTTGCCTGTCTTTTTCATCCCCCTGACAGACACTGCCAGCCTTACATCAATAAATTTCTGATCAACCTGCTCTGCTTTTGAAAACCTTTAGTTCTTTCTTTTGGGCTTTGTTTAGTCTGATAGGGTGAAAAAAAAAACAAAACTGAAACCAAGCCAAAGTAACCTGAATTTAGCAGTGGCTGTCTTAATGGGGCAGACCTCAACCCTCCATATAAGGGGGTTGTTTGCAGTTCAGTAATTACTGCTGGAACCCTGGGCACATCTTTGGATACAGCAAGGCTGGGCATCTGCTACTTTCTCTCATATCATCACTCAGGAATCAATACCTTCATTTGAATTTATTGTGTCTTCCCAGCTGAATCCTGAACTTTGTGGACCATTTCTCATACAGACCTGGGGAAAAAAGGGAGGGGGAAATTATTATAAAAGTTGATTACCTTCTAGTACAGACTACCATTTATGCATGGTAAAGCACAATTTATTGAGGTATAATCAGAGACACAAAATATTTCCACAAAAATATGACTCTATCTCATAATATTAATAAATATTTCTGAGAACACATTAAAATAGAAAGTTTTGAATTAGAATTTCCTTAAAGGTGTAGATAACACATGGATCTTGAATCAGCCCATCTCTAATCATAAATAGGCACATACATACTGTACATTCCTAAATTCTTCTCCCTGCTCCTGCAATCCAGGACAGCTTGGTTACAAACAATTTCCTCAAACTGACTGAAATTTTTATAAATAATTTTTGGTTAACAAGACAATAAACAAATTTTAAATAAAATAATTTTATCAAAATATTAATTGAAATACAAAAACTCCAAGTATGTCTGACAAAGAAAATGGTTCTTGTCACTCCCTCCATTCACTAAATCTAAAATGTCTGCCAAGTAAGAACTGAATCCACAACTTTGTCGTATGTGGGAAAATGGAATTGTCATATTCAAGTAGCTAACTTAGATACTAATTAATATCAGCAGCTCAAAGAAAAAAATGTGATATGACTTATTTAGAGAATAATAACTGCTATATATCCTTAGAATTTATTTTGCTGGAGAGGAATGGCTTTTTACTGGTAGAAAGATGATAATCTTAATTGAACTTTAGATATAAAGATCCCTGTAAATTGAACTACTGTCATATATGGAGTAAATGTAAATGCTCTAGCTGATTTCAACCAAAGGAGGACCAGAGATCATATAAGCATTGGAACCACACACTTTAAACAAGCTAGCCAGCTTAAATACTAACAAGAAGACTTCCACTAAGTTACATATAACAAAAGGCTTTTGCCAGAATAAACTAGGAACAGTGCTATGCATCCTAACAACATTTTCACAGATTCACAGAATATTCTGAGTTTGTGCCTTTGTGCATTACAGTCATATCTGTAGTTTATAGTATTATCTGTGGTGATATAAGTAGGACTTTGATATGCCTTGTTCATAGTTGCTACCTTTGGAAAAGTAAAAATAGCAGAAAATTGCAGGAGTCAATGCATTCTACCCAGGATTTATTCATTTAGAGTATTTGGCCTACAAATCTGTGGCTCTACACTAGAGAAAAAATAACCACAGGCCTTGGGCCTTCAATGTTTTCCTTCAATGTGGTAATGATGCTTGGAGGATTTCTATTCGTGTTCCTCCATGTATTTGTACTGTACCATACACTTAACACAGTATCATGGATTGTTTGAATCATTGTTTGGATCTGATCATGGATCAGAACTGATTTCATGCAGGGAACAGTCCCCACTGTTTTGAGTTTTTCCTTTAAAATTGACAACCGTTTCAGAAAACTAACTCATGAGATGTGCCATTCCAATGAGAAATTTAAATACATTATTTTTTTCACTCTTTTCCCTTTCCTTTCCAAATACCAAGAATTCATGTAAACAGCTGTTTTCTTGTTGGAAAAGGTCAATGAGGAAGGAAAATCAACTATAAGATGTTATTTTTCTGTAAGTTGCAGTGTTTCTTGGTATTTACAGGCAGAAAGGAGGCAGCTGCATTCTGTCCCAGCTTGACTTCATAAACCTAACTTGATCGCCTTCTGAAGAATTTACGAATCATGGTTAATAATCAGCTTTAGGCCCTTCTGAGGGAAGAATCACATTTTGAAGCTACAAAGGTCCACTAAATAGCCCACGGGAAATGACCCTGCATCCCATTAAATATAAAATCTCACTATTGTAGGATTCTGTGTCAAAGGGAAAGCATTTCAGTCTCTGGTCCCTTCAAGTGTCAGAGAGCTCCCTCTGCCTAAATTAAGATTGAAGAAACATACCAGATTCCTGCTTCTCAGGGAAAACTGTTTTCTTCTTCTTGAAAAAGTGTTTTCCCTTTTACTTTGGGGGAAAGAAAACAAACCATTTCCTTTCTTCATTCCCAAATATTCATTATGGTCGTCCTTTTTTTAAAGCTCTTATCTTTCTTTTATCTATTTCATATGCCTGTGGCAAACACCATAGTTGTCTTCTTTCTATTCCAGGATTCGGCTACAGTGTATTCTTTATCTTAGTTAGACCAGGTTGCTATTTTCCTATTTAAATGGAAGATATAGATTGAAAGTCAGATGTGAAGGTCAGAGAAGTGGTTCTTAGTTTACTGTGATTTAAGTATTTGCAGGCCACTTTTTGCTTGATGGAAGGCACAATCACAAGTAAATTATTGACAAATAAAGTGAAATTCAGATTTCCTTTAATAATATATTTAAGCTTCACAGGCATAAGTGACCCTCCATCTAGTTTCCTGTCTCTTCTATTGCAATAATTATGTTGGCCACAACTTCTACAGAAAAAGTGATTTAAAAGGCCTTCTTCACGATTTTTTAGTGAACATACATAAAAGGTATGTGAAAGTGAAAAGAGGCCAAATAGAACAGGTAGCCCTGTGGCTGTTGATTCCGATTGTGTGATTTAAGAAGTAATAGCAACAAATTATGATAGATAGGAATATCTTGTCTTTCTCCACTTATGAAGGGGAAAGTTTAATCAAA
Source organism: Toxostoma redivivum (assembly GCA_013397375.1). Taxonomy (NCBI): domain Eukaryota; kingdom Metazoa; phylum Chordata; class Aves; order Passeriformes; family Mimidae; genus Toxostoma; species Toxostoma redivivum. The sequence continues at coordinate 37,993 of VXBI01010433.1, forward strand.
TTATTTTCTGATACAACCATTCTGACTTAAGTCAACTTCCCATAGTCTGTAAGACCTTTGTTATAAAATTTATTGGCATAACTGGTGGCTGTTCAGAAGTTCCTTAGGCTTTATATTTTTGACTCAATATAAATAGCACTCAAGAAGTTATAATGGTTATAAAAGCCAGTAGTGTTACTACTACCACTAAAAGACATAAATTCTAATATCAATATTAAAAAAAGTTACCTTCAATCACTTGAGGTATGACAAAGAATCTTCATTATGGGGAAAGGAAAATGGAATGAAAAAAGAGGAATGCCAATATTGCACAGTCTGGAAAAGAATATAATTACATTCTGATTCCTATATCTGAAAAATCTAAAAGAAGAAAGATCTCTAGAAAGTAATCAGTGTGTGAGATTCTTCAACAAATTCAACATGATCTTACAGTATTTTAGCTACAAAAACCAGAGAAACAAATTTCAATTGCCCATACAGAGATTTCATTTCTGAAAGTGGAGGAGTATCTTTTTATAGCTGCCATGCAGCCTTACTTGGAATATGGCCTGCATATCTGGGTATGAAATTTTAAGAAAAATGATAAAAATTTCCATTAACTTTGAAAGAAAAAGGAAAGAAATCCCTAACAAAATTTGTAAAGGAAATAAAGTTAACCGAGATGGAGAAAAAAAATTCAATAGCTTTTCAGCTGAAAAAGAGATAAGCACCACATTCTGGCCTGTCAAGAAACCATGTATACAAAATAAAAAATAGGAAGATGAGTTGTCTTATGACAATGTTGAATGTCTGAATGTTTGTCAAGACTGAAGGGTCTGTTCACTCTGGAGATGTGCAGGTTTCTGAGAATCCCATAAATCTCATAAAATATGCAAACACAAATACTTATTTATAAATCTCTTCTCTCCCTGCATCAGCTTCATGTGATTTTTTTTACACAAAGTTGAGTTTCAATTATTTTTGAATGGCCTGTTGGCTTTGCTCCAGTGAACAGTCACCTATTTTTCCAGCCTGCAGGAATTACGTATTTTTTTAAGAAGGTCCAGATGGTATATGTTTGGTGAATAAATCCAAAGCCTGTTTTGTTTTGTTCTATCCATGTCTCTTGTATTACAAATATTTTGCATGAAAGTTATAGAATAGATTGCCAGAGAGTGTCACACTCTTGACAAGCGGTACATGCAAACACAGGAATTCACTGTTAGAATAATCCAGTTGTAATATTTAAAGTGCTAAATTATTAAAAAATGAAGTCTAGTGAAATAAATTAGTCTAGTTGCAATAATTATACTTCCAAATATATTGCAGCCAAAATATTATATATACAAAACTTTCAAGTGTATTTCCTCCTTTCTATGGCATTATTTTCACCCTTTTCTCCTCTGAGTTCCTAAGACCAATGGCGGAAATTGTGGGAGGGGAAATTGTTACAGCAAGTCATCATCATGCCAGGAGCAGTTTGGTGGTGATGTTGACAGTGTCATCCTCCTGATAATAACATATGCTTAGAGCAACTTTATGTGCTTATTAAATGCTCTACACTTTGTTCTAGCTATGTTCTGAAAGTCCAGGTTGCATCCAATCTTTTTATGTACATACGGATTTTACATACAATGAATGTTTGTCCTGTGCATCCTGCTTCCTTTATTATGACTAAACCAGGTTTCATTCAGGTGACATTCCTGTGAGGAGCAGTATTTGGGCATAAGTCAGTAGCTTATAACTCTGGAGTCTTCAGTCACCATCTCTCATATTTTCAGGAAGCTCTCTATCACTCCTTATCTTTAGTCATTTATACTGCATTTTATTCCATGACAATAGATCCATTCCACAGTCCTCATTCTACATAAATATTTATTATTGTATTAATTACAAAATGTACAAAACAAAAACAACTGTTTAAAGCTGAGCAAAAGCTAAATCAACGCAGGTAACTGCTATATGATCATTAAATTAACTAAAACCTCCACAAGCTAAAACCTTATCTCCAGGCAGGCTAAGACAAGTCCAAGTCCTGAGGTCTAAAAGAAGCCTGGGGCTTCTTATAGGCAGTGACAATTCTGAATTTATGGGGCTAAAAGGCTACACAATAGTAAAGAGTAAATGCTCATGAGCACAAGAGTTCACAGTAGATAATGAGCAACAGGGCAACCATTACTTACATCTCTTGGAGCACTCAGTAAGTCATAACATGAAAAATCCACTTGGGAGAGGAGAAAAAGTGTGGGATAGAAACTGGAGTCTCTTCAGCTCCTTCTGGAGTATGAATACTTGGAGACAAATCTGGTTTGAGACAAGCAGCACAAAAACTGAATAAACTCACAAGTTTTTAAACCATGTCTCCACCAAAAGCTCTTAGCTTCTTCTTCTGTTTATTTATTTAGGTCATCAGCCTAGCCTGTGGATTTAGCTTGTACAAAGAAAAAAACGTGATTTGTTAATTCCCAGTAATTACTCCAGAGAGATTTTGTTTTCTCATAACACAAGGTTGTGATCATTATTAGCCTTCTGTGTCATGCTCAAAATGGTTGAATCCCACGTCATTGTACCTTATCCCCTTCCTGTAGTGAGGACAATCTCACAAATATGTCATGTACTCTGCAGGACAAGGCAGAAGTGCCATTAAAACTTCATGGAAACAGACACTATGATTTCATGTGCAAAACTATAAATGTTTTCCTGGTGCCATATATATTCCATTATAAATTATTAATGACATTGCTAACTATTGACCAAGACATACTTAAGTGTATTATGCAGAGTCTATGCATAGATTTAAAGCAGAAATGGAAATAAATTTCATTTTATAACTAGTGTTTAGCTTCTTTGATTAAAGTCAAGCTGTTCTTCAGTTTCTGTGTCCACACAGTTATATTTGGCCCAAGGAGGATGCACTAGTGTGCAGAACAGGCTTGCCAGGACTCTGATAAAATATGTACTTGCTTGTTTAGTTCCTGGGCTGCTGATTCAATGTCTTTGGAAACTCCATCTGACAGCAAGCATCTTACTAAACATATTTAAATTATCTTGTGGACACAGATGGGTCCAGTGTATCCAACAACAGCAGAAAACTAAAGCCATATACTGAGAATTGGTCACATAACTTGATCACAAATATTTAGTTGTTATTCAGTTCTTTACATCTCTAGACCTCATGGTGCTTTCTGACAATGGAAACTGAATCACAAAATGATGAAAAAGTTGTACAGCATCAATACACTTCAAGATTTGATAAAGTTTTTGGGGCAAGCACCAGTTGTTGCTTTCTGCTATAAGGACCCAATAAGACAAAAGGTGTAACAAAAATGTCTGTTATTGTTTCTCTGATACAGAAAAATGAAACAGAAATTATATTTTATTTCATCCAGGAGAATACCAGAAAGTGCTGGCCACACTACCTTTGATTGATAACACTTGAGCAGATTTCTTCTTCCTATATTTTTAAGTTCAACAAGCATAAAAACTTTAGGAAGAAAATTGGAAAAGAAAAGTGGAAAAGAAAACTCTTAACTACCAAAATTAAGAAGTATTGGTTTAAGCATGTCTATAGTGAAAACATTTTTAAGACTCATGAGTCCTTTTCTACATTAAAATAAGTTTTTCAAACATTTCTCCGTGTAAAATCATAATATTTTATGATTTATTCTCAAACACTTTGAAGTGAAAAGAAGGACCCTCAAATTTCCCACAGGTGAGGAAGAGGTGAAAGATTTTTCTTCAATCTGTGAAAACATCTCCTTGAAAGACATACAGCTTATTTGCTTAGACAAAAGCCTGAATGCAACTCTAAGAATAAACTAAAACTACTGAAAAGAAAAAAATATTTTATACATAAAAGGTTATTTATAGATCTCACCTGGGATTAGCCAATAATTTCTTTCATATGTGAATCAAATGCAAGAAGAACGGAAAGTAATTAAAATATGATATATTACATCAAAAGACAGGCGTTTAGAAGCACATCTGCAGCCTACCTATGGGAAAGACACAGAGAAAACTGACACAAAAAATGCCTGTAAATGTGAACTGAGCAGGTAGCCACATGTTACTAGTTCATAACTTTCATTTGACATCTGGATTTTGTGAACAGCCTTAAAAATGAAAAGAAAATAAAAATATGAAGTGGTGGAGTGTGCAGTCTGGAGCTGTAACTCTTTATCTCATTTTGCTTAACTTAGGTGTTACAAGAGGATGTTCATCACTGCACTTCTGACAATGTCATCGAAGTTAATTATGCAAATATAACTCTTCTTACGGGAGTGCATACTGTTGAAAAATCAGCATGTTTTTGAACTTATTCAGTGCTTTTGTATGAACAATTCTGGACATACAGAAAGAATTCCTTCTGAGAAGAAACAACAAAGACTACTGGATTTCAGGCTCCTTACACTGTCTGAAATGATCAAGTCCCAGTTAGAGGAAACATTTAAAAATATGTAAAATGATGGTGGTGCATGGTAACCCCATGGCTCGTTTGGCCTCTGACAGTTCTCACATTTATCCACACAGTGAATTCACACCATATGACTGGACTGCTCTAGTCAAGAACACAGGAATTCTATCTGCAAGTGGAAGCTACTTATTAGAGAAGTTACGTGTGAGATGTGATTCGATTTTGTCAGAAGATTAAGTAACACAATATCACACAATGCCAAGGTATGTGAGCCCCCCAGCACAGTGCCAACACAGAGATATAAATGATGTCTTTGATCAAATGTCCATTCTGTGCTAAGATTGGCATTTGGAAGCAGACCAAACAGTAAGACAGCTCCAGAGTGAAGAATTGAAAGAAAAAAAAAATAATCTATTAATACTGGATGTTCAGTGGGTAGTTTGGTATATTTTGTCATGAAATACACAAAGTTAAGAAAACAAGGGGTTTTATCTTTCAGGTAATGATTCATAGTTTTCATACACTGTCTCTTTATTCTCTGGGTTTTTTTCTTCATAGATATATTCTCTGATACAGGAAAGGGAAATTGAGGGGAGTAAAAGGTACATACTGCTACTTCTCCTGTTTTTATAGCGGTAAAACTAAATATTAGGGTGTCCTTTTTGGCCACATTCTACCTAACGTGTGGCTTTTCCATAACGACAAGATTTAAAGGATTTGGAAATCTGTATAGTAGTTTAGGGATACTGTTAATATGAAAAAGACAGAAAATGTGTTTTATGTCAAATATGCTATACAGGTTTGATATTTTTAGATTAATCTGTACATAAAATAATTGCATTAGAATCTGTTTTAGAACGAAAATTTATTTGTCATTCCTTGACTTTACATCACGAAAAATTCTAATCTGAGAGAAAAAGATACACACATTAAGTTGGTAATATTTTTTTTCATCAGAACATTTAAAATTTCTTTTCACACTACACAGATTTCACATTAGACAGATTTAGAAACTTTCTTTCACAAAGTGCCATATCTTGTCCTGTAGCTCTACCAGTAGTAGCACCAGTAATAAAAATACTATACCATATTAAATCTATACTGCTTCTATGAGAGATCTGTTCCTGCTTTCCAAGCCATTTCCTATGTCCAAACCAAAAGGTTAACTTTGTGGAGGTCTCTGGATCTCCTGGTTCCACCCAAGTTCTGAGATGTCTTATTTACCACCCCTCCTCCCCTCTGAAAAGGGGGAAGACAAAGATTTTAAAATGATCCAGCCTATCCAGAAGGTAGGCAGTAGAATCCAAAAAGCATTGTTAGCAGAGGTTTCCTTGAGCTGGCACCAAATAATGTCCAGTTAAATATGCATTAATGAAGACAGAAACCTACAGTGATATTAGCATCATCTTCCAAAATAAGTAAAATTAAATATATCCATATATAATAATAGGGAAAGAGAGAAAAAATGAAATATATAAATGTTTATATACAATAGCCAGACTATACAGCCTTTCATGCAAAAATGAGCTTATCCATGACGAAGTACCCATGCTCATTGAGGAAAAAAGGCTTTACCATTGAGGAGATCCAAAAGTTAAATTTGGTTTTTGTGAAACAAAGATCCATTCTCACAAGTTCAAATCATATTTTTGAGCCAGAAGAAGGGTACACCTGCACTATTTATACTACCATTGACTATTCTCATCTAGACATAGAAATAATAGTCGAATTTTGACTGTCTAATTGTGAGTCTCTGCTATGTGGATACTGTCTGGACTCTAGGCACCCACTAAACCAGCCTTAAACTAAACCCCTCCCCTCGGTTAAACTTCACTCCTGAGTTTCTCGACTTTATCCCCTGCAGCACTACAAGGGGATGGAGAATGGGGTCTGCATCACACTGTTTCTGCTGCACCTTCCTCCTCAGGGGAAAACCTCCTTACATTCTTCCCCTGCTACAGCATGGGGTCCCTCCTATGGGAGAGAAACCTTCATGACCCAGTGTGGGTCACTTCCACGGGGTGCCCCAGCAAGAGACTGCTCCAGCATGGATCCCTGACAGAGTCACGAGCCCTGACAGTAAACTTATTCCAGTGTGGGCTCCTCTCTTCACAGGGACAGAGGTGCCCCCAGGAGCCTGCTCCAGTGGGGATTTCCCATCACAGCCTGCTTTGGACATCCACCTGCTCTGGCGGTCCTCTCCAGAGGTGATCTCTGCAGGTGGATCTCTGCTCCCCTGCAGAACACCACAGCCTGCAGGGGCACAGCTACCTCACCATGGGCTGCAGGGGAATCCCAGCTCCTGCACCTGGAGCACCTCCTGACCCTCCTTCTTCACTGACTATGACGTCTGCAGAGATGTTTCTTTCAGATATCACACTCCACTGCCTATCTGAAGGTGCTTGTTTCCCCTGCCCCTCAACCCTTCCAAAATCTATCCTCTGCCACTGTTGCTGATGGGCTCATCATTGGCCAGAATCAGGTTCATCTTGGAGCCAGATGTCATTGGTTCCCTTGGATATAGGGGAAGCTTCAAGAAGCTCCTGGCTGAAGCCACCCCTGAGGCTAGGGAAGACTTGCAACATTTATAAATAAATATGAAGGCATTCATTGTACAATGATATTATTATACATGCAAATAGTTGATAGACATTGAGTTATCTTCTTATTATTTTTCTATAGCATGAAATGATACTTAAGTTGAGGAGAGGTATTGAAATCCTATAGTAAGCCTTGATGGAAACAGGACTAGCATTGTTCCATTTAGCAGGGCCATGCCTATAAACTTTAGAAGGAAATAGCCATTTGTATTGTTTCATGCAAATCTATCAATATTCATCTTTATAAAGAAAATAAAGGACACAAATAAAAGGTTGTTATTTACTATTATTAGCATATTATTGCTAAGAACAACATGTAGTTGGACTGATCATAGTCTTTTTATTAACACACATTTCAGAGATATCCCAAATTATCTTTTAGTTGGTTTCCTTATTAATTCAGTTAGAGACAGCACATCATTACAAGATTAAAATGGCATTATTATTGCTGGGTAAATATGAAGCTTACTGGAAACAATAGTTGTTGTGACAACAATCACTGAAAAAGAAAATTAAATACGCCCAAAAGTACTACAAATAAGATTGTAGTCAGAACTCTCTTTTTAATCTACATTATAACAAGTAATTATTTCTTTTCTTTCTTGTTGCAAAATTATATATATAATAGACTAAATTGCACCAACATTAGTACATTATTGCAGTTCTTGACTTACTTGAAAGTAGGAAATATTTACAAATTTTCCAAATATGGTATACCATGACTTAGAAATACTCATCTACATGATTCATGAAAAAGTGGTTTCCAGCAGGTAAGAACAATAAAGACAAAGAAATGTTTTGCAATACAAATAAAAGAAGATGAAAAAACCAAGCACTTCCATCAGTCTGACTGTAAAATCATAAGACTGCAGAGTATGATATGCATTAAGCATAATTATATACAAATGCATACTTTGAAAATGAACATCAAAAGTGTGTTTATATTGCAGTGAAATTAAGCACATGTCCCAGTTAATATTAATAACTTCCTTGTTATATGAGTGTGTTTTCATTTTAAGAGCATTTTATTTGTAGTCTTTGCCACTGAGTTGGATTCTCTGTTACAGTTCTTACACCAAAACTACATCAGTAGACCGCTGCTCTGGGCAAAGAGGTATCCTAGCTTGTCTGCCACTGCTGTTTCCAAACTGGGTATTAGAGAACCATATATGTGATCCTATCCAAAGTCCTCCTATATGCACTCTGAAAGCTGACAGGCAATTGGAGGATAAGATGCATCAGAAAATACAGCAAAATAAATCAGTGCGACAGTTAGCATAAGTTAAAAATAGGGGGAAATGATGCAGAAATGTTGGTCTGTGATATAGAAAGCTTGGAGTTAAGTGCTTACAAACTTTTTTTTTTCCCCTAATGACTCCTGGACAACCAATGATTCCTGGGCCAAGTCATACAAGAAACCTTCAAGGAGAAATAATTCTCCTCGTCCTGAGTCAGTCTATATGAAATTGTCATAACGCTCTTGTCAAAGAGCCACTCTAGAACATACTTAATCTCAACAGTTTTGTGTGAATAATAAGATGAAAAAACCTCAACAGTTTTGCAATATTTACAAAAGAGAGCAACATGAAAGTAAGATAGATACTTAAAAAGAAACTACAAGGACCCCCTGTGAAAACAAAATCTTTTTTTGTAAAATCTGGAAGTTTGGGAATGATTTGGTTTGAGTCACAACATAAAAGCGTACATTTGAGTCACAACATAAAAGTGTACATTTTCAAAGAAGGTTAGAAACAGAACAAAAGAAAGTCAACATGGGCCAACAACAGAGTAAGGAAGTCAATTAAAATTAAAAATGAATCCTTAAAAAACGTGAAGTTCAATCTGAATGAAGACAAGAAAGGAACCTGAACTTTGGTAGCTGAAATGTAAAAACATTTTAATGCTAGACAGAAACAAAATCATAAAATCTTATCAGGAAAATTGAGTGCTTGGATGAGATGAAAACTTAGATTATAAAGTAGCAAAAGAACTAAATTAATTTTGAATGTCCCTGCATCAGGTAGGTGTTTGAAGATTTTTTTTGTTCGCTTGTTTTAAGGCAGAACACAAAAGATACTACAAATATCACATTTAAATGTCAGGGGCACAGCTCATAGGAGAACTTGACAAAATGAATGATTATACATCATCAAAGCCAAACACATGCTTTCAAGTGCTTTGCTGAAATTCTGGTATAAATGTATGAATTATGGACTGAAGTATGTACCTTCACATTTAAAGCTGGCTTTATACCAGAGGACTAGAATGGGACTTAGTCTGGAAACTCACTGATCAGTAACCTGTACTGTGAATGAAACAGAAAATAAGACAAAGTCTAGGCGTCTGCTGAGACTCTTAAGGAAACTATGTAGCCATGGTATAAGGTAAGACTCTATCCTGGATAAATAAATCACTATAAATTAGGATGCAGTGGAAAAATTTTTTTTTTTCATACAGAAGAGAATTGACCAGTGAAGTTCTGAATAAACTGTCATGTGAAGAAGATCAATAACTATGTGAAAAATTTGCTGATCATGATGATTTATTTGGGATCTTAAAAAGAAGAGTTGGCTGCAGAGTTGCAAAAGGACTACATAGCCCTGAGATATGGGATGATAAACTGAAGAATGGGATTTAATGCAAAGAAATGTGATGTGTATATGGAAAAACAAATGCAATTTGATGATGGATTCTATAATGATGGATTCTAAGATGACTGACTGTTAGTCAGGAATGAGATAATAGATTATAATAGATATCTTCATATAATTATCACTTCAGTGTTCACTAAAAGGAAAAAAAACCCAAATGTTGAGGCTTAATAGGTAAGGAATAGAAGACAAGACAGAAAATTCTATTGTCTGACAATATGAAATGTACACCGAGATTTGAATGTTGAGTACATCTGACTCTCTTATCCGGAAGGACATACAATGGAAAGTCAGGAATATGTACAAAAACAGCTTCCAAGTGAGGAAATGTTAAATAAACTAGCATGGGTTTGAGGCTGACAGAAAGAAGGGAGGTATGAAGGCATCCTTAAGTTCAGAAATGGTGTGGTGTAGAGACCACATAGAACTATCTGCAATCAAACAAAACCACAAGGTGACAGGTTCAAATTTCCAAACAATATGGAATATTAGCAGTGGTGAAATATTAGTGAATATTAGCAGTGTGGAAGGCAGTGGGACACAACTACTTACATGGATTCTAAAACACATTGGAAGAAAATATAAAAGATGTCACTGGAGTCTATAAGGACTGGATGTAAGGAATGGAAACACATCTACCTCTAAAAATTTCCTAAATGTGCAACTGCTGGGTTCAGGGGAATTTCACAATATACTTGTCATCTTCTTTTTTCCAGGCATCTGCTTTTGCCTACTGTCAGAGACAGGATATGGGACCAGACAGGCTTTTGGTCTGATCTGACACAGCTGTTCAGATGCTCTTAGTGATAAAACTCACTGTTCTTCATTATGAAAAATAAAAATATTTTATATTTTTTCTGTTAAACATTCCATGTAATAGTCATGAGTGCTCTATTTCTTTGCAAATGTGTTTGAAAGCCTTTTTCTTGATCATCATATACTGAATGCAAAAGAATATTGTAGTTTCTGACTCAACTACTCAATGCTGTTATATATTAAGAGTACTATAAGACCTTAAAAGTGTGTTCATTGTTGTGGAAATCTTTAAAATTTAGGAATAATTTCCAATGCAGTTCTAAGGGGTTTCTATTTTAATGCATTTGCAAATCTGATTTGGTGAACACTCAGTACATCAAAGAAATAAAAGGAAAAAAAAAAGCAAAAAAAGAAACCTTTGCAAAACCTATATATTTAGCTTTACAGAACAGTGAAATAGTTTTTTGAACCTTAATACTCAACTGAACATGCGCTCCTGGTCTGGAAAAATTGTAAGGCCCAGTGGTTTCACTTAGGTCTGCCCATGTAGGTGTCAGTTGTGTGACATTATCTACATTCAAGTCAAACCCTATTTTTATTTTTATAGAAAGCTTCAGAACAGATGAAATTTCTGCAACCAATGATTATACACAGTTCTGAAATAATACCTCATTTTAGTAATTCATTCTTCCTTTCATCCTTTGTGTTTGGTGAGATCACATTTCCCTGATAGAATATGGTAGCTCCCTTATTTTTAAGGAGACTCAAGGCATGAGAAGATAAAAACTCAACTTATTGGTCTTACTCTTATTAGGAAAATATTTCAAGGCAACAGATTTATCACCCGTATGAAACTCCTCATATACAGATCAACATTTTCAAATTTTGAATGAATTTTCTACAATATTCCAATTGCATTAGTATCTGCATGTTAAGTGACTTCATTGAGGAAGACTGTATGTGGAAAAGAGGGGACTGTAATGAGGACAGAATATGTGGTATTGGAGGGGTTTTAATTGCATAGTTATTGAGTGTGAAATGGATATGCAAAACCCAAAGGTAGTATGAAGTCATAGTGAACAACTGGATATTACTGAGGTTACTGAACTGTCTGTGTGGGAAGACATTGTGTCATAATATCAGGGAATAAAATTCACAGAAAATTTCACAGAAAATTTGTAAAATATTTTAAAAATTTTATATAGCATGGGAAAGTCTTGGCAATTATTCAGGTTTGGATGGATAATATTCTTCTAGAGAAGATTATAGCTGCCTGTCACTGGCTGAAGTTTCCTGGAAAGCATCTTAACTTTCAGATAATATCTTTAATGTCTTTACCAGATATGACCAGCAAAGGTAGTGGCTTTCAAGTAATACTCTCTGAGGCACTTGCAACGTGGACGGCAATAAACTCCAGAAGTTTTGCTTTGCCACCTGATGAGAAAGTGAGTCAAAACATTGCTCTATAAGGAAACATGTAAGTGTCTTGGGTGACCCATAAACTCCATTCTGCACCATATCTCTTCTCAACCATAGAAAACACTACTTTCAAGAGAAAAAAAAATTAAAAAAAATATGAGAGACTGGAAAAAATATTATATAGAAAAGTTAAGGGTTTTTATATGTTATATGGAAATCAAGACTACCCTAAACATCAGATTAGTGTGAATCATCCTACTACCAGTCACTGTCAATCACTATACCCAGAGCTTAGATTTGAGAGCAGAAGGTACTTTTTATATTGTCATTAGGCATGTCAGGGCAAGAAGGACTGTCATAGAGATAGATGGAGTATAATGTCCAACAAAGAAGGGGAAGATGAGAAACTCCAAGTTATAGGACAGGAATACTGTCATGACTTGCCCAAGTCGGCATGTTTTAGACTTGGCATGAATTCTGCCTAATTTTGCTTTGTATTTTATAAATAATGTGCACCCAAACAGCCTGAAAGCAGTGATCATCTCACCACTGGGAGCTGGTAAACCTCTCTCTAGGCTTGGTTTTTCATACCTGTACTGAAATAAACCAACATGTTGCAGATGTTTCTGGATTAGGACTTTGTTTTTACTATTAGAAAGTCTGATATTGTATAACATTTCCAAAAAGATTTTTTTTGTTGTTGTTCTCCAGTGCAGAGATGAGCACTATGGATGAGCAGTGGGAAATAATTTAAGAAATTGCTGCAAACCTTGCAACTGAAATTCATTTTGGCTAAATCTAAACAAGGAGGAGGGTTACAGAGGTCAAATGTATTTATGTAGTATGTAAAGAGTAGAATGAGCAAATAATTGAAAGGCTTTTGAAAAATATATAAACAGTCTGGTAGAAAGACAGACTGAAGAGAGTTTATACAAATAAGCAGAAGAAAGTTAAAAGGATAATTAGAGGAGCAAAGAAATAATATTGGATGTCAAGCTGTATGGAATATTTCAATTAAAAGCTCTTCAGCTATATCTGTAATAGAGACATAGGGTCAAAGGTTAAATTGTCCCATTAAAAACAATGATGGGGGATTGAAGACAGGGCATAAGGAAGTGGCAATTTGTTAAATGTTATTTAACTTCTGTTATTACAGCTGAAGAAGAAGATGGAAAAACTGCTTGGTAGAAGAATTTTGTTTCTCACAAAGATAGGCCAGATCCTAATAAAGTGCAAGTAAAATTGGAAGCAAATGAGTCATTTATCTGCAAATGTACATTGTCCTCGTGTCACAGACAAAGGTGTAGGCGATTCAGGTAATATACTCTAATTTGCAATATGTTAGGGAGATTCTAGCTTATTATCAACATTTTTTGTATATAACCTTTGTGCAAAGTATCATATAGCAGTGGAGTAGCTCAAATACCTTTACAATTATTTTCCTCAGCAGAGCTCATCCTGGGCTTTTAGAAAGTAAAGTAATAGAAATTATCCAGGTTAATGGCAGATTATGTACCAAGGCACACCAGTCAAATATAGAGGTAGTAACGTACAATAAAGGAGCAGAACAAACCTAAATTTTCACTAAAGAACCATATGAAAATAAATGTTGGGAAAACCTAAGAAGATTTTTGCAAAATATACAGAAATATATTTCCTCAGATCAGATACCAGCACTGCAATGAAATATTAAAGCTTTGAGCTGGAAGACTATCACAGCATATAAATGAATACATTAACCAGCTGAGTTTATAAACTGTGAGTAAAATTCAAGTAGAGTATCATATTCAAAAGAACCAGAAATGTTCATATGGCATAAGTTTTAAAATCACACTACAGAACAAAAGCAGCATATTCCGTATAATGAGATGAATTAGAATATTTTTACAAGAGAGACAAATAGGAATAATACACAACACACAGTGGCTGTAAAGACTTAAATACAAGATGAGTTTTCTGTCATTAAATAAGTCTTGAAAACAGAAATTCAGCACCTTTTATTTCTAAAATTCAGCATTCATTATTCTCCTAAAGATGACTGGACACTGAAAAGTGTCTCCTATTAAAACAGTCAGAATGGAGAGTTTCTGGGAGTTTTGAATATCTGGCAGTTTGAGTGCATCATCTTTCTTAACACCAATTTTACAGTGAAGAGTCAGATCTATGTTGCCTTCGACAGCCCTGTTTTGGCATTTCCACCTTTTATTGCTTACAGGCAAGATTGACTTCATCAGCCTCTTCTCTATGACAGCTAATATCAGCTAAAAGAGTTTTCTTTGGTGAATCCCATCTCCTCTTTATATCTTTGCACCACTGGAAGCTATGAGCTTCCATGGAAGGGAGGAGCCTTTAGGATGCAAAATGGAAAGTGGATAGCTGGAAAGCTGTCCAAAAACCAATCTTCCCATAATTATAGAGGTCTAGACAGCTAGAATAGCAGATACAGATGTGAATCAAAGAAAATCAACAGTCTCATAGACACTATGGGAAAACTTTCCATTAAGCAGTTCTGGGCATTTAGGGAAGCACTAGAGGAAAATAAGAAGCTTTTTTGTAATTTGATTTTTCTTTCTGTAAAAGTAAGGTATAGAAGATTCAAATTAAGAATCTCAGGCTTCGTTTTTGACTAAAACTCTTCACATCTCAGGTGCAATACCAATAGATTTATTTCTGTTTCACTCCTCATGGACTATATATCCCTTATATATTCCTTGCCAGCTTTACACAAAATATACCTGTTTCATCATGGGAGTTGATTATTGTAATTTCCTCTTTAAAAATCTCTCAAGTTTGTCACGTCAGCTCTGAATATAAGAACTCAACTGCTATATTGCTATTCAGATGAATTGAGCATATTATGCTATTCCTCTCTTTTGTACAGTAACTGCTTCTTAAAAAGCTGATTTACTATCAAATGCCTCTATTTTTAAAGCTTTTACTAATGTGGGCCCTGGTTCTGTTCTTTAATCTCATTTTGACAGGTATCTGTGCCATGTGTATCTCCTATTATTTAAATACCATACTCTCACCTTTTTCGAAGATAAATGTCTTTTGCTTTGTTTGCTTCAAATTTAAGATGGCTCTAAATTATGTCACGATGTATATTTTTATATTTTCATAGCTTTTAAAATTACAAATGTCCCAATAGAATGAGAGGGAAAATATAAAATTGTTATCATTACCATCACAGGAATCGTGTTTGATACTTCAGTGCTTTAGATGCAAAGAGAATACATAATCAACAATACCCTCTTATAATTATTACACCTGTGCAAAAAGTTTCTGTATTTCAACAAAATTCTCAACAGGAACAATATATGCTAAAAGGTAAGTCTTGAGACTTAAATCAGATTAGTGCACAAATCTGCTTTTATCATAAAAGGAGAGGGGAAAAAAGACCTTGAATTATTTTCCTTTTTCTTGCTACATATCTCAAGCCATTACTGCCAACCCATCAAATGAAAACTGCATCTTCTAGAAGCTAAAATTGCGAACACTACAAGTCATGTTGCAGTTGACATGAAAACAACCATTGCTGGCATATCTTGTATTTTTACAGCTGACTATTCTCTCCCTGACATTTTTAGTAAAGTTGAGCAATATCCAGATTCCAGCCTTGATACCAGTCGGCACAGCAACATTCATCTTAAGATGACATCTGTTGAGAATTTTTCAATAACTTAATGGTTATAAAGCATGTGAGGAGGGGGATAATAGAGGGATTATGACATAAAAATGCTAAAGCCCTTGTGGGGGAACTGCTGCACATAAAGTTTTGATTTGGTAATTCAAACTAATGCAGTTTGTAGTCCTCTAGAGAGAGGGCAATAATGGTGCACAATATGCTCTTAAACACTGATGCATAACACATTGTGCTAGAGCCAAAAGGCACTGTACAATATCCTTATGGTGCAGAGAGAAGTAGTTACTTTGGGAGCTGCTTTTACAAAGATCTGAATGCACAGGTAACAAACAAAACTATTCCTCTCCTTTCCATGCTCCTTAATCTATTCATTTGGGCTTCTTAGGAAAACATGGCATTTATTGTTAACAGGACAAAATGATAAAGTTAAAAATACAAAGATTGTGTCATGGAGTACATATAGACTTACCTTCTTTATCTATTTTTTTTTTAAGGTGAATTAGGCAGGATTAAAATTTTTAATTGTTTGTCTTTGAATGTGCTAAAATAGGGAATGGACATATCTGGACAAAGCTAGAAAACAGACAAAATTAAAGATCTGTCTATGTGTAATGGACCCAAATTAAGTACTAATGCTATTTTGGGGGGATAAAAAGCATGCAGAAATTCTTAAAATGGAATACAGAATTATTATAAATTTAATAAAATCTCATGCAATGTACAAATAATATGATTTTTAAATTATTTGTGCCTATTTTATTATTGTTGAAATGGGTTTATTTAATTTACATTGCATGTGCTGCTTGATGTAATGTCAAACATAACATTTAAATGAGAACACAGTTTTTTGATTACTTCTCCAGGACTTCTGGCAGCGTAAATCTAAGGAGACAA
This sequence comes from Toxostoma redivivum, assembly GCA_013397375.1. Classification (NCBI taxonomy): domain Eukaryota; kingdom Metazoa; phylum Chordata; class Aves; order Passeriformes; family Mimidae; genus Toxostoma; species Toxostoma redivivum. The sequence continues at coordinate 54,349 of VXBI01010433.1, forward strand.
AACCAATATGCTTGAATGTTAAATTGTCTGTACTAGGACAAAGCAAAATAAATAAAAAAGCTCCATATTAGCTGATTTTCTAGAAATTGCATATATAATTGACTTTCTGGTTCATGAGGACCCTATCAAGGTTGAAAAACTTCATCATGCCCGTCCTGTAAACATAATGATACAATTTTAGGATTTTTCAGCCTGAGTCAAAAGTTTAAGAAAAAGGTCTTGTCATTCAAAATACTTTTTCTTTTGAGGAGTCCTATAAGATAAGTAAGTACTTTTGTGACTTTGCATAAATGGTGATTCATCTCATCTTCCTTTTGTGCCTTGAAAATGAGTTTTCCAGTGGAGTTTGGTTGATTTGTCTAATCAATACTTAATGGCATCAACATATGGAAAAACGACAATCAATCACATCCCAATGTGCTTGTCCAATTGGATGGGACTAGCCAGCTTCCCAGGGGCCTATCTCCTTCAACCATCAGCAGAAGCAGCACAGACAACTGGCTCATCTCATTCTGACTGACAAAAGTAGACAGATTAAGGACTCAGTATAGAAGTTGTGGGGGAAAAAAAAAAAAACAAAGACAGAGAAAAAGATTTGCACTCCTGCATGCAGGTGTCAATTGCCATTTCAGGTAGTGAGGCTGCATCTCCTGGCTGTCTGCTGCTGCTCCAGACAGCTCTGTCTTTCCTGTAAGTCCCAGGTCATAACTGCCCTTTCTATGATGATGTGCCAGGCACTTAGGGTATGTCAAACGAGTTAGAGGCTTCTGTTGGTCCCTGTTTCACTCATCCCAGATCTGTGGGTCCCCTGCCACAAAGGGAAACCCAGTCTGAGGCTCTGTGCAGTTTTGAGTGTCATATCTGGTACCACAGACTCCAGCTTATGCTTCACTGCTGGTTTTCCAGATCTCTGCTGCACAAAACCTTGTTTCTCTCCAGTGGGCTCTGGAACCACAGGAGTCCTTGTAACAGTACATCATTGGCTCATTGGGCTCCAGGGGCTTGTGCTTTCTTACAGCGCTTCTGCCAACAGGAAGTTTTGCAAAGGGGCCAAGATCATCTCAGAGAGAGTTATTTATGTGCCATGTGATTGAACTTAATTAAAATTAATGTCTTTTTGGTAGCCCAGTGCATATAGTGGCCAATATCTCCTCTTTTGTCATTCAACTGCACTCTTGGCATTTTTTCTCACACATTTCTGATGACAGTAATAGATTTTTTGGCTCCTTTCATTTCCAGCTCTTTCCATGTTTCCCATGAATAGTCTGATCCCAAAGTTTGTTGGGCAAATGGAAGACTTTTTTATTTAAAGTCAAAATATTTGGTGGGAATTTTCAGCTGAGGTGTCTTTAAGTTTAATCATGCCTCAATGAATGAGAAGCCAGCATACAGTGGATACCCAGAAATGAAGACATCGCTTGGTAAGGTATCACCCAACAATAGAGCAAGCAGGACTCTGGGGCTCCCAAAATCGGTATTATAAGGCAGCTGTGTGATTTAGATAGGAGTCAATTTGGAATAAATTAATTTTGGGTTCAGATGTGGTGGTTTGAATCTGTCTCACACAGTTTCTTCCTGTCAGGATCATTGTTGGATTTGGTACTTCCCATCACAAACAGTGTTCTGTGATCACCTCTTTACTTCTGACCTAGAGCAAAGCAGTACTAGCACATTTGTCTGATGAAGCATAGATCTTTGTGACTGAGAATCTATGACATTAGAGATTTTTCTCAGTGGTACAGTTCCCCCTCTTCTATCTTGAAATGCCTGGAAAGGCATAGGAATGTAGGTGTTGCAGATCTGTTGATGCACAGTAGCTCTTCACTCATGCCTGGTCCACAACTGGCAAAGGTCAGTTTTCATTCCCACTGTTCCCTCTCATTCATCAGGGTGGAACGCTATGATCCTTCTCTGGGCCATTTACAGTGTGCATGCATAGCAGGAGGTGGGTTTGGTAGGGTATAGGCAATTCTCAAATGATGCAGCAAGGTAATTAATTTAGCCTCAAAAGGATAGCTTGAATTTTATTCTTTTTCCCAGACAGCAGATTCTGGGGTATTCTATTGAGAGTGATATATGAGATACATATTATCATTGAAGATAAAATGCTGGGATATAAAATTACCATTTAAAAATATATTTAGTGACACATCTACCAATTAAAAGACTCAAAATTCTTCTCCATGCTTAATATATAATGGGGAAAATTACATGGAATATATGTAAATCTTTTTATGTTTTCTTTATATAGTATCATAATCCCTCGAATGAGAATTTGCTGCATTGTTCCATTGCCAAAGTGATGTCTACAAATGAGGGCTCAGGGAATTGCTGCAGGCTTTCTGATGAACTGAGCCAGCAAGCCACTGTGGACACAAGCCTGTGTTTTTGAATGAAGAAGAGGATTTACACATGCAAAGATATTTGTCTCTTTTCCCTTTTAGATTTCCAACAAACTGCTCCTCCTTTCATTTACTGGCAATAATTGGAAACAAAATGCAAAACCTAAATGTACTTATGTGCTCCAAGTCTCCTCCATCTTTTTCAGCTATATAATTTGTTCTGTTAAAAGACATAACTCTTCTTTACAGTTGTCACTGATGAGAAAATTAATACAATAACTTGAAAATCATTATTTTAACCATCTTCTAAACACTTCTAAAAATACTTAAATGTCATTTTGCAGACAAATTAGTTGTGAAACTATCTATCTCTCTGGGAGACTTGCAGTTAAAAGTTTGTGCAAATAAATATATTCTATATATTATTCTTTTCAAAGAATGTTTGATCTAATAGCTTCTGAAGATGAAATTTTGTTTGATTTCCTCGTTGTTTAATACCTAAAAGAACAGTCTGAAAAAGACGAAAGATGTATTAGTTTGCTTAGCTACTTAGCATTAGAAGACTCAATATTTTGTGAATTACAGAACAAGATTCAGTTTAAAGGATGATTTTTTTTTCCTACCAATTGCCTCCCTGCTTGAAAATACTAAGTGGCCTTAAAGTGCCAAGGAGTTATAAGAAGTTTAAATTAATATTAGATATATTAAGCCTTTTTTTCTATGGAAAAAAAAAGGAATAAATTCAGTATACTCACACATTCAAATCCCAGCAATTTAATGATTTTTGTAAGATATCTTATGTACATTAGTGGTATATAGTGACTTGAAATACACATGAAACCAACCAAAAAAAGAAAAATAGGACTGCCTTTGTCCCTGTACCTTTTGTGTCTGTGCATGGCCGTCTCATGTGCTGGGATATGAAGTATGTGACTCCATGAAACTTTTCACCCCTTGTCTTTCCTTGTTCATTTGGATAGTATATATTTAGATCCTCTGATATCAGTGCAGAGGAGAAAACTTTCCTGAATACATTTTTGTAATAATTTGTATACATGAGGCCAAGGTATCTACAGATTTGGGGAAATTATTATTAAATGTAAAGACAGAGCAGCTAGCAATAACTAGGGAACTTTCAAGGTCATGGCTGCCAAAATAATTTCTTGTACACTAAAAACAGTAAACAGTCACCTCTGAAAGAACAAAAGATAAAACATCCATTGCAGTTTCTCATCACTTTATGGGTTTTCTTTTGGAAAAAAGTGCTACATTCTAGACTCCTTCCAGTCAATAAGAATACAGAATTCTTTTTCAGAAATTCTTATTTTATTATACAAGAAAGCCCTATTCCCTCAGAAATCATTTATTAACAGCAGTTGAGCTTTGGTTGTCCACTGTCTGAGGTGAATCCAAGATCAGTTACGGTTTTAACATAATTGTGAGGTGTACAAATAATTGTTTTTAAAGGCAGTATTCTCACTCTAGTTTATATCCAAGGTTTTATAAATGGGGTGGTATAGTAAGAAAAGTTTGTAGTTAAAACTCTGCAATGGAAAATGTCCCCCAAGTCAGAATGCAGGACCCACTCTATTGAGTTTATAATTAAGCAGTAATCTCAAGAAACACAGTCATTACCAGCCTTTAATGACTACTTTGTTGGTTAACAGCTCAATGTGAAGTTGAGGATTGTTAACACTCTATCAAACTTCTTGTTAAGTGTGCTAAGTTTTCATTTAAACACGCTTGGATCGCAGCTGGAAAGCTGTGGGGGGAATCGGACATTCCCAAGTGGCTAATGACCAGATTTTTTCCATCACTCAGAACACAGGGCACATTCCTTTATGTTTATATAATAGCTGTTAACTACAGATGGCTGGTGCCACCCGATTTTGGTACTTTGTGTGACCTTAGTCATCTACTGTATCTGCAACCAGTTGATGCTCTTTTGCTGCTGAGCTTTTGTGGAATAACTGAAGTTTATCTTAGAACCTTTTGGAGAATCCAGCCAAGAAGACGTAATAATTACCACAGAAATCAATAGTAACACAAAAAAAGTAAGTTCCTTTCCAAACGCTATGACAGCCTCTGCTGAATCAGATTTATTCTGGCGGGCTGGAAAAGGAACCATTTTGCCTTGTTGGTGAAGTGACTAGAAATTAATCTTACAAAGTCTACTGAACTAATTCAGCCTACGAACATCAGCTGGAAAGCAAAGTCATACCTCTGAGTTAATGGCAATTTTTCTTCAGAACTGCCTGTGACAAGCGGCCATTTTCCTTTGTTTCGTGCACTTGCAAAGATGCTGATATTTTATGGTTTATTATACCTTTTTGGACAGGTAACAGCATTTACGCTGCAACTGAAGAACCCTTAAATTAGCAGCATGGGTCAGACCTGCTGAAAAACAACAAGGATAGAGGGTGACTGAAGTGATGTCATACATGGGTTTGTTGACTTTGTTGAAATACCCACAACAGTCGCGGAGTCAGACAAATTCCGCCTAATCAACCCGATAACTTATTATCAAAAGGATCTATTTCTTTGTCACGTCTGTCAGGGTAATCCGGAATTAATTATCATATTAATGTCCTGAGTGGGCTCCTCTGGACCTCTGAGTTTTGTTTGTTGAAGAGCTTCCTGGGGCGTTTGGAGAAACAAAGCGCACTCTCTGGAACATGAGGCATTCAGAGCCGCGTACAGATGGGCCCGGGCTCTTTGTTCCTCTCTGCCTGGGAGGCTGTTATGGGAAGCAGCCAACCTGCAGTCTGTCACAGTGAACATTGTCAAGTCATTGTGTACTTTTAATTGTTACTATGTACGTGGAATCTGAAAGGTCGCTCTGGATATATAGTACAAGTGCACAGAGCCCTTTGCCAGACCAAACAGCTGTCCTGTGGTGTTCCCATATTCAGCTCCAGTCACCTTTCCCTCATTGAAGGATTCTTCTGACAGAGCAATTAAAACATACGATTTATTACTAAACAGTCAATAAGGAAATCTTAGAAGTGCACTCTTTCACCACTTCACTGTTTCCCATGTGGCTGTCTTAACAGGTCCTTTTATATTTGAGCAATTATTTCTGCCCCAATGATATTACAGACCCGGCAAGATTAATTAAAGAGCCGACAGCAAATTACAATAACAACCTCAAAACACAATCAGAGAGGTCAAACTGTATACCAAATTCTGGTTTTAGACACTCCTAGATAAAATAAAACTCCCTAAGTTTGGCTGGCCTGCAAGAGATGAACTACATTCTTTTCTTTATTGAAGATATGTGAATATTTCTTTAGAAGACTTTGTGTAGCTTCTCATTTTTATCTGCAGCATAAAAGATTCAGTCTTAAAGGAAAACGTAATTGTATATGGTGTGAATAATCCTTGGCTGTAGAAGCACTACTCACCAGGGAGTCTACAAGCCGTGCTAAGTCTAGATATGCTAATATTTGTTTTCCCATCATACACCTCAGCTTTTGTTTAGAAAAATATGAATGCTTGCTAAGTACAGCTGAACACTAATACAGTGGTGTTTCTAAATTTTTGTCAAATAAATTAGGTTTATCAATATTGTTATGTATGTAAATACAATAATTAATAAATAATTATTTTTTTTTTAGGTTCAAGACACAAATGCACAGAGATTTCCAGTTTCTGCCTACTCTACTTACCTCACATGTGCAAAATTTGAGGAAACCTTACAAAATGTATTGTGAAGAACATGGTCATTCTCATACAATTTTGGTGTATTAAAACTTGATAATGAATAATTTCCATGCTGCAGATACGTAAACATCAATAAATATGTATACAAATTAATATTTATACATGTGACTATGTGTGGAAAAAACACTATATTTAAGATTTTTAAAAATAAAATTTGGCATGCAAAACTCATGTTCATAATGAACATGAATAAACTGTAATCTAGGTCCTAAAGTTTTAGATACAGAGATCTTCATAATTAAAAGTAGAACGTGTAATCCTGAGGGCCTTGCGCTTCTGAAAATGTAGGTCTAATTTTATAGATTTACATATGTACAGAACCAGGCATTCTGTACTATGGTACTGATTTCCAACAACTCTTTGGTGGGGGTGGGGTCTTTTTTCTCTTTCCTTTCCCTTTTTTTTTTTCTTGTGATTTTTCCTGTTTATTCTACACCACATTGCACAGAAGTATCCTTACCCTTATCTATACTTTATCTTTTTTTTTTTTTTTGACTGTAGAACAAAAAAAAAAAATTAAAAAAGAGAAAAAAAATCTGGTTCGGTATGGTAACAATGTGTGATAATGAAAATAACCTTCAGAATTTTCCAATGCTCATTTCAGAAATCCATTTATGACAATGAGATATATTTTTATGATACTCTTGTTGTCATTTTTGTTATTAGTATTATTGTTATTCTTCAGTGCTTCCTAATGATCCTGTTTATAGAAATGAAAACAGTGAGACTTATGCAATTAAATTTGAGAAATTTATTATGATGAAAGCCTTTCCAGCTAACATTACTAACATCCCTTTAGCTAACTGCATTTCTCAGTTACTCTTTGTTTACATGAATAGTTATATATATTTATTTTCAGTTTAGGTATTAGTAAAAACTCAGCTTCCTTCATCTCCTGCATCTCTTGGATGAAGACAACTAGTAGATCACCTCAGCTTGCAAAACCTTTTCATTGACCTGGAAAAGTCTGAAAACCCTTGTGTTTCTGACACTGCATTTAAACCAATTTCTGTTACTCAGATTACAGTGGATAACCTAAAAGTATCACAGAGAAAGAATTAAAAACACCTGTAGAAACTCCAGTACTAAGTGCTGCAATGATTACTTCTCAAACTGTAGCTTAGACATTAGCTTATAGCAATTCTTACTTCGGTTTCACAAGAATCTTTTTCTGAATAAAAAAAAGTAGCATACTCCTTGAACTAGGATAGTGTTTGAGTACTCCAACTAAATCACTAGGTGATCATAAATAAACCTATTGTGAGCTCTAGTTTAGAAGCCCTCTGTGCTGATCAACAAACCTTGGAATGCACAGGAATACACAAAGTACAAGGCAAAGCAGGGCGAAGTAGAACCCTATGTGATGGCTGGAAGAGTAGGTTTTAGTAATATATTTATACTCAAGACACCTTTTATAGAATTTCACCTCAGAGTTTTTGCTTAATATTTTGCTTTTTCTCAAAAGAGAAACTGAGAGAAGTTTGGTGAAGAGCAAACACATTTATCATGAGAAATTTTTCCATATTGTAGACTGGTTTATTTCACCTTACCTATCCTCTGGAAAACTCCATGGAGTGAAAAATCAGTGAGTGAATCCATGCTAAGGTCGATGAACCTAGGCTCAGTCCATAGGAGACCAACACTCAATGGAAATAAGAAATTTCTCTTCTGTGAAAAGTTTCTCATAGACTTAAATGGAATTTTTCATTTTTTTGAATATTATTTGTGTCAGTCTAGAACCATTTCAAATAACCCATTTTGTTTCAGAGACTTGATAAAAACCAATAATGAGCACTTACAATATCTAGGGTTATACCAAATACAATGCCTTGCTTATAGCTTAACATAGCCTTAAATTCTCACTGGGACTGCTCTGCTCTTGGCAGTTCATAACTCTGGTGTTCTTCAACATTTTTTTCTGTGAGTCTTTTTCAATTTTAAATAACACTACATATAGTAAACAAGTCAAGACAGGTACGAGGGTGTTAGCAGTGGCATTGCTGATGTGCTGTACTGCTTCCTGACAAGAGGTGGGTACAGAAGAGGGGTCCTGGGGTGCGCTGCTGACCATGGGTTGCCCCTGGTATCCTCTGCTTCTCTCTTCTGCCTGGCCCTGGAGAAACTGGTGTTCACCCAGCCCTCCTTGGAGCCAATCTGGGGACCAGACAAGATGCCAAGAAGAAAGGAATATTTTTCTGTGAGCTTACTCCACTGAGCCATCCCTCTGGGGAGTTAGAAGCGTACCATTGCCAGGACATGAAAGTAGGCAGACACACATCGCCAGGGCCAGGAGGAAAAGCAGGGAAGAGGGAAGACTGCTCTGTCTGGTGGCAGTTAGCTGTCAGATCAGATTAGCTGTATCATAAAACAGTGTATTATGGCACAGCTCCAACATAAACCCAAGGCTGCAGCACTTGAGTGGGATGAGGAAGCTTATTTGTGTGCTCCCGCATTCGAGACATGATTCCACTGTGCAGTGGATTAGTGAGCTGATCTATGTAAAAAGAAACATAAAGCAAATAAAACAAACAAAAAAAAAAAAAAAACAACCAAACATACAAAAGAATTATTATTTTGAACACTTTGGGTCTTGATCTATTTTTCAACCACTTCATGCAGTATCATCATGCCACAAGGGAAGAGAAAATGTGAATAGGGTTGTCTTCAACTAGTGCTGACACCTGAAATCCATTACTGTGAAAAAAAGTCTGAGTACATCTGCCCTTATAACTAAACAGCAGTTAAGTTCCCTGATTAGGAGTGTCAATCATGAAATAGTGAGTTTATTTCTGTGGTGATTATTACATCTAGGAATAGTTAACTTTATCTAAAATTATACTACAATTGAAAAGCAATTAATGAAATGGACTGGAATTTTTAAATTGAAAATCACTTCTAAAACTATTTCAGTTGAGGACAAACTATTTGTATGAATAGTGATGGATGCTGACTGAATTTCTTTAATTTGCCAACTGAATGATAGTTACTTGTAAGGATACACTATAACTCAATGGCATAGATATCATCCTATAATTTATAATAAATCATATGATGTGAAAGACAAAATTATGAGTTGACTAGAATGATTTCCCAAGCTATTTTAAAATATCATATGATATAATACCATTGAAAGAATCTACATAAAATTTGATTTTTTTCTTTCTCATTCTCCCTTTGATTTTAATAATTAAGATCCCAAATTAGTCTAAAATTAACTGTTGTGCAAGTATATAAAAATGTCATAAACAATGCATTTGTCTTAAAAATGGAAGAATAATGTCTTAAAATAAAAAAGCAATAAGCAGAGAATATGTTGGAATATTTTTGTAATGCTAATACACACAAGGATTAACAAAGGACTTAATGACCATTTTATCCTAGTGATGTGGTTTTGAGACACCACAAAACCCCATCAGAAAATAGCATTTTCCCCAAATTTTTACAGCTGCTTGGAACAGTGTCTAGAAGTTCTTCCACTGTTATTTCTTGAGCTTTCAAAATATATGGTTATTTTCTCCCTCTGTTCATGCTCAACTATTCGACTTTTGAAAACGCCTAGCCTCTCTTGCTGTCATATCAGTTCCAGTGGTTTTCTCTCCATTAATGCAAATTTCTATATCCCAAATCTTCATTTTCCCCTGTTCATTCCCCCCGTGAAGTAGTTTGATTTTCCTTCTCCTTTTGCAAATAGTATACATCAAGTGTTCATTCCTCTGTTTTAGCTTTTCAAATTCCCTCAGACCTAGCTGGATGTCCTTCCTCATGTGCATCTGCTTAGTATGGAATTGATGCTGTTCACACAGCAAGGCCGTGGAGGGTCAATGCTATTCCTGCCTGGAACCACAAGGAAAGACAGACATCAACTGTGATGAACATGAACTTCTGGGAAAAATACTTCCTTTTCAAGGAAGCAAAAGAACAGAGAGAGCTCTGTAATTTTCTGTCCAAAGGAAGGGGAAAGAACCAATTTCTGGGTAAGAGTGAATGGCAAAGAGCAGACAATATAAGGTATCTTTTCCATGTTAAATATTCCTCATGTAGATATTAAGGAAAGGTGGAAAACACCCAACTCATGAACAGTGAGCTCTGAAACTCCTTTTCTGAATTTTTCTTTTGTCAAATTAGCCTCTTGTACTTTTTTTTTTAAGAGTTTGTAATACAGTGTATTAAAAATTAGGGAAGCTTTGTGCAGTCAGCATATAGATGCTTGTATTTTTATTCTAAACCAGGTTTTAATTCTAAATCATATTTTACATCCACGATGTTGTATAAACATATACGTTTTCTGTTAAAGATCAACAGCTATACGTGGTGCAAAAAAATCCAAGGCCAATATATCGTATAGAAATAGACCAATCAAATGTTTTAAAACAAGCTACATTTAATACACATGTTGTGCACAAGTATGAAAGATTCTGATATTCAAACCAATTTCTGTTGAATATCATTGAATCATATTCACAAATATTTCTTGCTAGGATCACAGAGTTAAAATGTATCATTGTGACCCCTTTCTAGAAGACATTTTAAGCTATTTTATAATATAATATATTGCACCATCCAAAGTATAAATAAACAAACAAGATTTGTTATGCTAGTCACAATGCTAATGCATAATAGTCCCCACTTTTCAATTTCCTGATTATTACTTTTCCAATTTATCTAATCTTTAAATCAAAGGCGAATTCTTCGCTGAGCATCCACCCTCTCATATTTTATTTAACTTCACCCTTGTTTCTGCTTTGTGTCTGCCAGCTAGTGCAGTTTCATTTCACTTCAATCCATTTTCTTTCTCAAAAAAAAAGAATAAAAAAGAAAAAAAGAAAAATAAAAAGTTGATAGATATAAAGAGAGAGAGAGAGAAAGAGAGAAAGAGTAGAGACAAAAAATAAGAGAAAAAGAGAGAAAAAAATCTTGCAGTGGACAAAATATATCAATTAAAAATTAGGTTAAAAATAGTCTTTCATGTGCAGTGCATGTCCCTGAGCTAGATTAACATTGTTGTGAGCATGTTGCACTAGTCAGTTCATTGCCTGAGGAAAGTTTGCGGGCAAAATTCATCTGCACAGCTAGCACACTTGAAAGACTCAGGCACAAGGCTGTGTTCATGGTCTGGCAACAACAAAACACCTGCTTGAAGTAGAGACAGAATAGCAAGCTGGATGGAGTTCAAAAGAATTAAATTATAATCACACCCTGATTAACAGAAAAGTGAATTACTGTAGTCCTTTGTCAATTGCTGGTCTATTTGCATACTATCTTGCAATGCCCAACAGGTTAGAACTTTTTAGTTACACGTGGTCAAACATTAAAAAATTGAAGGAAAAAACTTTATGCCTGTGTAACTCAGACACATTGCATGCATATTGTGTATGTTACATCTTCTTAATGCTATCTAGTCTGATGTTGGCAAATGCACAGATAATTCCACCCACTGTCTTTCCTCCTTTTCCCATTCCCCCACCTTCCAAATATACCAGGCAAACAAGAAACACAGCCTATAATTTGGTTTGGCACAAGTTTTTTTAGCATATTTGACAGCAAACAACTGTATATTGAACCAATTTGTTTTAGCAGATGAAAGTGAATAATTTTTTATTCAGTCCATTAGAGCTGCTCTTGGCTATGTGAGCTTTTGGAGGTTTATCAGCTAAAAAAACCCTGTAACAAACTACAATGCCAGAACATAAAACATGGAATGTACTACCTTAATTTCATACTGGATGCCTTTTGTTTCATAATTGAGTTTTCTGTGCATACCCTGGGTTTTATTTTAGATTAGTTTCAAAACTGAATGTTGTCATGATAAAATGAGCACTTCTGTATTCATATCTTTACATTGCTAATAAGGTAGTGAAGCATGTCAAAATGGAAATAGAAAACATAATAAAGCCAAATTAATCCTGTTGCTTGTTGTTTTTTTTATATTATAAATTTACACTTGCTTCATAGGTATTTATAGAAAAATATCTTATTTTGCTGCAGCATAAGGACAGTCCTGCTACACCCCATCTTTCATTTATTCAAAGAATAGGCAAAGCACAGATTGCCACTTTCCCTGGCAGAGTCAGTCCTTAGCAGGAAAGAATATGAGAGGAAGTAACCTCATGGGATCATTTCCCTACTGTAGTTCAGATATCCAATATGTCATGGCAAATATGTCACTTGTCTAGCTTGTTCTAAAAAACGTTCAAAGCTTAAGACTCTAGCCATTAGTTTTTTATACTTTGAAAACCATACCTACATCTCAGTTATTCCAGTTTGAATATAAGAATGCCTTCCATTGCACCTATGAGTTCTTATGTTGCTTATCTTGGTCAAGGAAAAGAGATTAAGCAGTTTCTCCATTCAATAATATTCCATTTATTAGAAAATTAGAGATTTATCTCCACTTTCTTCTGCAGCTTGAGGAAAACAAGGAACTTCAGCCTCCCCCAATTAATAATGCTTCCTAAGTCTCTAAATTCCATATTAGTTTCCTGCACATGACATCCAGCTGGTCCTCTCAGGGTTTAGAAGTGACACAGCAGGAAGATGATTTTATATGTCTTACAGGTCTCTTCTTCCCTTTTCTTGTTTAGCAAGAATACTGAATTTAGGCTAATATTTGTCTTGTGACACCAAATGTCTTTCTGCAAAATTTTCATAGGACCAGTCTTCTCCCCACATTGGTTTTACAGTGGATAACTATCTCCCATGTTTGATAAATATGAATCTATTCTCTCTTTGTTGTGGACAGTTTTTCTAATGTTTTGTGACAATATTACATTGCCTTCCTGTTCTCTAAAGATTTTGCGGTTGTGTTGCTTCCCACTCACTTAATAAACATTCCATCATCTATGTCACAAAAGGAAATCTTGAACAGGACAACAACAGATGATGTGTTTGATTTTATCAGTGAACCTTAATCTTTTCTATCTTTTCTCTTTTAAAAAAAAACATATCTTTCTACATGACTTAGGAAAATGCCATGTGCACAATGTTAAAAGATTTCTATTTTAAAAATATATCAACTGCTTCTGCTTTGTCCACAGGGCCTACTACTCTATAATAGAAGGAAATCATTTGCTATTGACAAATCCATACTGGTTGATAGTCATTTTTCCATTACCTTCCAGGTTACAAATATTTTGTTGGATCTTTTTTTGGTTCAGTAGTTTTCTGAACACTGAAATTAAACTGGTTGATCTCTAATTCTCTTGTACCTCATTTTGAAATTCCTATCCCATTTTAGAGATGAACAGTCCATCTGCACTGTTCCAGTCTCCAGTATAATTCCCACCCTCTGTGTTCTCAGAGATTGCTAACAGCTCTTAAGTCAGTGTAGTACTTTCAGTAATTTAGGATGAGGTACATGGTCCTCACATGCTAAAGTATCTTCTGAACAACTTAATTGGCAAGTGTTCCTGGAGAACATGGGCAAGTGAACATAACAGGAAAAGGAAGACAAAGATGAGTGTCACACTTGATGACTACTAAAATGCAGAGATTGCTCAGGCTTTACAATTTGTGAAAATGTGTTGTTAAGGAAAGGTTGTGGGGAAGAGATACGAATAAAGGGTTAATGACTCCTTTCCAAAAAACATTATTGTTACTCTGACATTATTTAATGTCATTAAATGTCATTTGATTTGATGTCCTTACTAGAGTTTTAAATAATGGGTTGAAGGAGAATAAAGATGTGTCTACAAATCTATGTTGGCTGAGTGACAAGCTGATCAAAGGAAAGGGTGCTTGAAAATACCTAGTAGATATGTCAGTACTGTTATATTGATTGTAGAGAACTGTGTTTGAAAAATTAGCATATGAGGCTATTTTAAAATCAATGGTGTTGCACTGTGGCATAGACTTCCAGACCAGCCACCTAGGCTCAGAAGAAATACCTGTGCCATATCACATTGGCTCTCCAACAGGCAGAAAAACAACCAGATATCTAGCTATTGTCTTCATATTGGCATTCTAGATTGTATTTATAAAAGAAAATTTTATTACATTTCACATTTTGAGATGAATGCATAAAAATAGTTTTTAAAGTCACAAAAGTTACACTTTTGCAGCCTTTGTGTAATTCTCTATAGCTCTTGAATTGTTATTTCATTTTTAGGAACTCAAGTCACAATTTTCATCAGCTTTGGTGCATTTTCCACGAGCTTTCTATCATTTTTGAAACAAAATAAAACAGAATGTGCTTTTAAAGTAAGACATGGCTTGAATACCTGTCCCTGATTAGCTCCAAAATAAAATTTTTCTCCTCCTTTATCAATTCAGCTTATTAATATTGCTTTCCTTGTCCTTACTTTGGAACTTATGGAGCAATGGATTTACAGGCAGTCAAATGTGTCTAAAATTGGTAATATTTATTGGTGACAACTTTTTAAATGCAGTACTGGAACACCTATGTGCAAAAAATATGCCTCGTGAAAAGAAGCTTCTCTTTCTTTGGAGCCTCTTTTGGGAGCTGAACTGTTGCTATGGCACATCCCTGTTGTCCCTCTATGTTTTTTGACATAACATTTTTGCCCAATCCTTGCAAGTGTTCAAGGCCAGGTTAGATGGGGACCTGAGCAACATGATCCAATGGCTGGCATCTCTGCCCATGGCAGGGGGTTGGAACTAGATGATCTTTAAAGTCCCTCCCAACCCAACCCAACTCATTCCATGACTCTGTAATAATTACTGATAGCCCCACAAAACCATGATAGCAGAAAATTCTAGAGCACCCATGGCTACTGTGTGGCTTCTAAGTAATACTGCCATCACTATTACAACAGGCACTATTGCCAAGCTTTGTAAGACCTAGAGAAAAAGAAGAAAACTGTAGACACTGTGGTGTGCACTCTCCCTTGTAGTCATCCGCCTGTGCTGTTTCCAGATTGCTTTCCTGGCCTGATTTATTTCCAGTAAATATTAAAACTCAAGTATTCAGGTGTGATGGCTTGCTTTGCAACATCTATTATTGGATTTTACTTGGAGCTGTGGCTGTGTTTATTCAAATGGGTTGAGATTATCCTAATGGATGTGACCTCTACTACTGGCATTATCAGATTCCTGTGTACACTACTTTTCCATCACTTGAAGCAAGTAATCCTTGTTTCCCCTGCCTCAAAAAGGTTTTGATTTACAACCAGGCAGTCTTTTGCAGACATGATGGGTTTGCAGTACAATATCTGGAAAATGTAATTTTTTATTAAATGGCTTGGCTGAGAGCACGGTGAAATGATTCAAACAGGGCAAGCTGAAAATGAAGTTTTCAACAGCCCAGCTTTTCCTCAGCTCTGTAAAAGACGCATATGTGGGTCATACAAAACATTACCTTGCCCTTGTTAATTAAAAAACTGTAACTGCTTATTCCAGATTTCACCTGTACTCTGCTGCTTAACTTCTGCATTTGACTTGGGGATGGAGTGATAGTCTAACCATGAAAACTCAGATGCTCAAGCCACTGGTCATGGGTATTGTTCAGATTGCACAGCTGATTTGTTCATTCTTGCACCTGAATTATATTTACTATTAGACTCCTCTTTTAGACATCCTAGTTGTGAACTTACTTCTTTTCCCATGAAAGGATAAATCAGTCCCTGGTGTAGCAATATGTACAGTAAGAAGGGGAGAGCTCCTCTGAAGATCTCTATTCAGCCTGAGTTTGTAGATATATGTGTACTGCCTTGTCAAGTTGAAGTTCAAGATCAATTTCATAGAGTCCAGAGTGAGTTTTGCCCACACTTTTGAAGAGCCAGGACCATTTTCTTCCAAAGTCCTTGCCCAGAAACACAGATTCAGAGGCTTGTATGGATAGTGGAATACCAAGGAAACAGGAGTTATGAAGAGGCTGTTCTGGGAATGCAAAGTCTGACTGGGAGATGAAATTCTGCTGTCTTCTGCATCATGCCAGAGGCCATAGCACAAGCCTCCTGCTGCCACAGCAAATATTCCACCATGGTTTACATGGGAATGCTGGATTACTGTAGCTACATAAACACAGAGCCTGAATTTTTCTGACATAATGTAGACACTTGACTCATCTGAGTCCAATCTGATAACTCATTTATTTAATGACCCAGCTGTGCCCCCTAACACAGAAAGTCTTGAAATGGTCTTATTCATTCTTTTGGAATAACACCAGAAGAGAAAAAATAAAGAGCTTCACTTTTGAATGACCCATAGTTCTATCTGAGTACAGACTAATTTCTTTTAAAATGTGACCCAATCTTCTTCCTCAGCAGATATTTAATGTAACTAGTATTCAAATCTGTATGTTGGACTCCTATTGATTTATTAGCCAAAAACTAAATGCATTTTGTTGCTATCTCAGCATGTATAAAAGGAACAGAATTATGATTGTGATATCTATGAAAATGCATAAAGGTGCTTAAGACAGCCTACAGCAGTTTGAGTATTAATGGAATATAGGTGCATGTTAATTCAGCAGTATTTCTGAGCTCTAGCATGGACATGAGTCCAGTTCCATATCAATCCATTCATTTGCTCCCTAAGTCCAAAAGATTCCCCTTTTTTCCCTCCTGCATCTGCTTATCTAGTAAAAGATAATCCCTATCAAGATTTCTGTATTTCAGAAGGGTATCGTAACAACAAATGCAAGTTCTGAGGATATCTAGTATAGCAAAGATGACACTCAGGTTTTTCTAACCAATTACAGATTTTTTTGGATGATTTTTTTTTTATTAGCATTGTAAGCAAGGCATTTCCAGGTATTTCAGAGCCAGTGTTATATTTTTTTTGGTCATAATAACCTTATTGGAAACAGAGTTATTCCAATAATGGAGAAATTAATGACAAATTTATATATTTGTTATAAATTCCTGTGTGAAAATTATTCACATGAATGAAGAAAATACACTCCTTTTATTAATTTTGTTATATTCAAATTAAATTTAAATTGTGAAACTTCCTCTATTTATGCCATGACTGATTGCTGACCTTTTCATGTGAAAACACTGTAGCAGTCCAAGTAACCATAGGAATTTCCTGTCATCGCATAGCAATAAAGTACAAATGGTACTGTGAAAATTTCTTCTTAGCATGATCATATTTTCATTAATCCAAGAGTCCAAATTTTATCACTACTCATCCATACTATTTTTAGCTATGTCTTTACACCTGAGTGAAGAATAAACACTTTTAATTAACCAATTATCAAAAAGCCCTCCACTTTTAAAGGTTTTTTTTCCATTTTTGTTGGGTTTTTTTACATATGTAGTACACAGGAGCTATGCAGTCAGGTTCTTGGTTCTAAGAGACTGGGCAGAGTGAGTTCATTCTTGACACTTGTTATTCTAGACATGCAAAAGCTCTTAAGTTAACAACCAAAATGAATCAAGGTAGCATGACTGCAGTAGCTCGCAGATGTAATATTTCATAAGGAAACTAATTGTTCTTCATTCTAATTTCTGTAGAAGAAAATAGGCTTAAGAAATGCAGGCAGTAGCACCAGATGATCATAAAAAAAAAAAAGAGTCAAGTGAAAAGGAAATTTTTCCTTCAGATCAATCAGTGTGCTTGGCAACCCATGCAATAAACAAGAAAAGCTGTAAAGAATGGGTATCACTCCTGCCAGGAAAAGTAGTGCTTTGTAGTAGCAGCAAGAAAAAGTTCCTTGCTGTTAGTCCTACAGCAGAGAGAATTTTATATTCATTTGTTTCACAGCTAATATTCAGACAGTTGCAAAAGATGCCACTTGAACACACACCTTTCACTTAAAAAATATTGAAAAGGAAAGCTAATTAATCACCTTTTTCCCTAAAGGTACTAAACTGAACAACAACAATGAAATTAGAAGTAAAATGACCTCGTTCTTCTGGGATTAATAGAAATAAAGAATTAATCACTTTTTTCCTTTTTTTTTTTTTTAATTTCAAATGTTACCTACCTATTTCCTTAAGAGGTTTGCACAGTCTATTTTCCTATCTTCACTTTCATTTTATTTGACTTTAGGAAGCACTAACCAATCTAGGAAGAAAGCCTTTCAAAAGAGATATTTATACTCAAACTTCAGAGGATAAAGACAATAGAAAGTGCAAAAATCAACTGAAATATTTTCAGAAATAATTTAATTCTCATGTCACTGCTGACTGACAGCTCTAATAAATTCCTACATTTTAAGCAGACTTACATTTCACATGCATTTGCTCTCCACTGCTGAGCAGAGTGGAACATCTATTGTCAAATGCATAAAATAACATTAGGAATGCAAACTTAATGTAGCCAATGGTAATGTGTTATTTAAAACTTATGAGCCTGAATAAGGGCTTATTTTCTCCAAATTGAAATTTATAGTTTCATTTTAAAGTACTAACTTGAATATTGATGGGCTTCAGGCATGCTGTTATAAAATGGGAAAGAAAAACAAAGCAAGTAACTATGAGGCATAAAGCTGCTATTATGGTAATATATGGAAACTTATATAAAAAGTGGATCCTAGTTACCTGTACTAATAGCAAAAAACATACGGTAGAACTTGTGCAACTGGTATAGGGAAGTCATACTTTCCTGCAATGTATGTCAAATCTAGCTTTAGAATCACAATATTTAAACACAGATGGCTAGAGAATAGTTTTGAAATAGCACCAGAAAGCAGGTGACAGTTTCATCTCTCCCTTTAAAGCTTTTATTTGGAATTTTTTTCTCCAGTTCCACTCTGATCAGTGAAAATAAAGAACAAAGAGAGTGTTTCTCAGTTGCTTTTTGGCTGCAGATATTCTTGACAGTAGATGGTTATACTATACATGGCTATCGGAAAGCTAAATAAATTTACATGAAACAAATGTACAAATCTTCAATTTCCAAATAAAAATACCTCTCTACCATATCTTGATTTTGCAGATATTCTAGATCACTGAAGTTTTTTCCACCTCATATGTTCAAATACATTATTGAGCCATATATATATACACTTCAGAAACAATGCAGTATAGTTCAGAGTTTACAAAAATATTAATTTGAAAGTCTATTGCACTTGTCATCTTTTGATGCAAATATTTTACAAAGTAGTATTTAGTTTACAAAATACCCTTGGAAGAAGTGCTTATGATTCAAAAATTTTATGATGATTAAGAAAATTATGTTAGGAATTATCTATTTTTTATAAAATTAAAGGTATTGGCCAGTTGTTGAATTAAGAAAAGAATTCAGTCTCCCAAATCAAATGCTTGTAATTCAGTTCTTCAGGTAAGATTTTGCACATTAAAAATGACAATCTCCATAGATCAAAAGAGGTAGATTTCATTAAATACAGGTAAGTACTCAGGAGAGAAATGTATTTTTAAACAGCCCAGACCCAACAAAACCAATCATAGACTGACAGAATCGTTGGGGTTGGTAGAGGCCTTAGAGATCATCTAGTTTCAATCCCATTGCCATGAGCAGGGACACCTTACACAATCCCAGGCTGCTCAGGGCCCCATCATCAACCTGGCCCTGAACAGTTCCAAGGGTGGGACATCCAAAGCTTCTCTGGGCAGCCTGTTTCAGTGCCTCGCCTCTACAGTAAATAATTTCTCTCTAGGATGAAGTCCATTCTTTAATTATAATTTGGGTGTAGCTAGGCACCAGGGCTCTTTGCTTGTATGCCTTTTCAGTTCACTTGAATAATTAATCAGTCACAAGTATAGTTGAGATAACATATTGGGTTTTGACTTGTGGTCTACTTGAAACTTGGTGATAGGTGGAACATTTGTAATTAATTATTCTACTGTTACAGAAACCCAGGTGGTAATTTTTGGTTATTCTCAAAATTCCTCAAGGCAGCTCTTGCTGTTTCACATCTGATTATTACACTTAAATGTATTGATTATCGGTGTGAGTGGGATGTCCCAAAGGCTGCTCTCTGTGATTTCTGCTGCAGAAGTGATCAAACTGTACACAGATAAGACATTAGAAACTAAATCTTCATTGAAAGCTGTTGTTGTATGAACAGCATCTACAACAGCCCTTTCCATGCAGTTAACATATTTAACAGATGCTCTGTTATGTAGTTAAAACTATATGCAAATTTAAGATTGTAGCCAGCTGAATAAAATCAATAATTTGAGATTCTCTCCCAGTCCAGCTAAAGATGCTGCTGTAAGAACCCTTGTAATGGAGAGTCCTCTTGCCACAGGACAGCTATCAAACATACTGCTTAGCAGATTTGGTTCCTTATATGAATATTACCCTCTATCAGGGCTTATAATCTACTACCTGTCATCTACTATTCTAGTAACACAGATTAAAGAAAGAAGGTATATTAATATTTTTTAAAAATATACTTTATTGGTGCACAGAAATTCCTTAACTAATGTAACTTAGAGACAATAAGAGTTGCCATATATTTACTTAGTGCAGAGCACAGATATTTTTCTGGTTTAGAATAAGATTTTACCAAATGTGAAACCTAAAACACCTAAGCCTGCCTTATTAGTGGTCAAATTTATTCCATCTAATAGTAATGTGAACTGTTCCTTATCATTAAACTATTTTTATAATTGATTCTCAAATTATTTTAGAAGTATTTCACTAAAGGAAAGGCTTGTGTAATAATTTTATGCCTCTGAAAATTCTGAAAAATCCTTAATTTACAGACATATCCTTTAAAACATGCCAAATCTAGGTGTCAAATCTATTAAGTTCTGCTCAAAATATACATTTGTACTCAGTGGTCACACTTAAAAAGAGGAAAATACAGGCAGAAGGATACTCCAAGAAAAGATATGTCCAGGAAGGTAGGGATGACTGACCATTATTTTCATGACTTAGACCTACTCCAAGAATTGCAAACTACATCCAGTCTCCTGTCTTGTTTTCTGAGCACTGCCAGTTCAACTGAGCACCTTACAGGAAGTTTTCAGATAGTGGTTAAGGTAAGTCACTATAATAAATTTTGGTCCTCCAAATCAATTAATTAGGTTCCTATCTGGAAGATAAAGAGAACTCTATCTTTTTTAAAAAAAAAATTATTTTTATTTTTTGGTGATTAGAAGGCTCCAGGAAGATTTTATTGCTGTTCAAAGTATAAAGTAGACATGTAAGATCGAGAGAGACTTTCTACCAAAGCCTTCTTTCTACCAAGATCATGAAAAAGGGCAATAGTTTTAAACTGAAAGAGGGTAGACTGAACATAAGTAACAATTTTTCTTATGATGAAGGTATTAAGACACTGGATCAGGTTGTTCAGAGAAGTTGTGAATGTGTCATTTTTTGAGGTATTCGAAGGCAGGTTGGCTCTGAGTAACCTGGTCTAGCAGAAGGTGTCCCATGGCAGGTGGGTTAGACAAGATGGCCATGAAAGGTTATTCCAACCCAAACCATTCTGTGATTCTATGAATTTTTTGTGTGATTTTATAATTTCAAAAACGGCATGGAAATATATGGTTCACTATTAACAGACAGTACAAATACAAGTATTTATCTTCACTCTCATAACTCTACAGAGTATTCACAGATACAGAGGCTTCCAGAGCTCTAAGGGGCCAGTCTAGTAAACAGACAGAACCTGGCTGTGTCAAGTTTGTAGAAAAAATACTTTTTGATAAGCATTTGCCAGAGTGTGGTAGAAAAGAGTAGAAAATTTTTGAAAGGGTCTAAGAATTGCATGGGATAATTAGAGTTTATTGTTACTTTTCAACTGAAGCACTTTAACACCATGATATGTCTAATTTTTGGCCTACTTTAACCTAAATTTGATAGCAAATGAGTTGTCATCACTTGGCTTTGGTTAGCATTGATCTGACTGCTGTTGCTGGGAAAGTTTCATCACTCAAACTGTATCTGATAGAATTCAGTAGAAAATACCTTTCTAGAGTTTATTTTCAGGTGAGATGTCTAATAGTTTTTGTTCTGCCTACCCTTTCTAGATTGCAATTTTTTATTAGGAGCACACAGGCACTGTCAGAAACTATGAAATTTTGCAACAGTCTCCAGAAGCACAGGGGATTGTCTGCTATCACCTTGACTTGGTCCCTGCTTACTGTAGTTTCAAAAACCAGAATTCAGTCTTCCTTCAGAGCCAGTACTTTCTCCATTTTTGATACAGAGCATCTCTTAAAGTACCACTAACAATCTGATTCTTAGATCTTGAAGAGCGTAACTCATTTGTGCTGCAGTATGTGAGAAATGTTTGGTTTTAATAAAGAGACAGATTCTAGAAATATGAACAGATTATAAGTGAGAATACAAATCTCACTAAAATTTGCAGCAGTTTCAATTTTTAATGCTAGTTCATTTATAACTAAAAAAAAATAAAGAAAATCCCTTTGATAAATTCTTTTGAAAAATATGTTCTTTAAATGGCCAAAATGCATGTAAAACATCATAACAATAAATTTTAAAGAAGTATTGGCTTATGCTAGGCCAATGGAAAGCAAGATTACTTCAATACATTGTAACTGTAATTTGTGTCGCTGGCTTCTTTCATGACCTACTGAAATATTTATAGTGGACAGAGAAAAGAGACAGTCACAACTGCAAATTCCTGCAGCTGGGGAGATCTCTGTCACTGTAGTCTTCACTGAGACAGCTCTGTCCTAATTTCATCTGACTTTGAATATGTGCAAATCACAAGAAAATGTGAACTGACTACAGACTGAGAAAATCAGCGAAGACAGAAGATAATTTCAGAACACAGTGTTATCAATATTTTACTTAGTCAGGATTAAATAAGTTCTTCAGAAATTTGCAACCCTAATTTCAAGAAATTTATACAATTTCTTTAAAGCAGTGATGAATAAAGAAAATCTATGTAGAAAGCAAGGTTGCTGTTTTTTCATGTTGATTCACATGACACAGAGAAGAAAAAATTGTCTAAATCTATCATAGGTGGACAACATAAAGCTTTATTCTAGATTGTTATAAATAATGTTGAAAAGCATTTATAATATGCTCTGCTTCCTATGTTCTGTATACTAATATCTTCAGAAATCATACCTGGAATTCATTAACGCTTGTGACTTGTGACCTTGAATTCAATGATCAGTGTCATGATACCATTAAAGTCCTTCCTGATACCCAGAAGCAAAAGGAAAAGCTTTGTTTCAGCCTCGATCATCTTCTAAGATCCCCATGGTGATGGCTTAAAAGTTTGGGTTCTTTTAATGTTTCTTTTAGTTTTAAAGGAAACAGGAAGTAGTTGCAACCTTGACCTTTGTCAGTCTGAGTTCTCAACTTGATTAGCTTAAGGACAAATGAGGCCTCTTCATATCAAAATTTATTCTGGTTATATTGCTCTGTAATAAATTTTCACTTAACTAGAGGAAAGCAAAATATCAAAAGCAAGCAAACAAAAATATCAGTTAGCCTTCATCTTAATAGGGTAAGGTAACTGGCTAATCCATTGTGCTGGATCACTTTGATTGTGGCTGTCAGCAATACCTGAGATGGCAGGGGTAATACAGGAAAATATGTTAAAGAAATGTCAAAAGGTTTTGATCAAATTAAAATGTCTAAGGCATACTCAAGGCAATCAGCTTCAACACAGAAGTTCAAAATACAGAAGAGGAACATGCTGGAGGGTGGATTTTCTGTTGTTTATTTTTTTCCTTTTTCTCAGAATGATTGCTTACCTACTTAGCAAAAACTATCATTGTTTATCTTGTCATCTCTGCACACAAGGCCTGCTGAATCTCCTAATACAAAATATCATAAATTAATAGGGAATTTTTCCATCAGTCTTAGACATCTGCCAGTTTGTATGAATTTTTTATAAGAGGTTGCATAGTTTTTCTCTCACAGCTTACTTTTACTAGGGAATTTTTATTCTGCAGTAATATTTAATCTTTTCAATATTCTCTGTAAAAAGGCCAAAGAAATCTAGCTGTATTTGTCAAGGAATAAGCTATTGTTAAAGCAATGCTATGTATGCATCTGAGTTACCTTTGCTCTTTCTGTGTCTTAGAAAAAATATTCTGTGAAAGGATACACAGAAAATTTGTTTAAAGGAAGCAATAGCTGTTTCCAGAAAACACTGCTGAGTTAAACCTTATATTAACTGAATGCAAAACTTTGATAAGTCAGAATTAATAGTTTCCAGGCAACTTTCAAAGAGATAGTACCACATAAGTCTCCCAATTAAAAAGAAAATTAATGCATACAGAAACCATTATAAATAGCATCAAATATAGCAAACCATATTTGGAATACTTTGATTAAATGTTAAACTAAATCTGTTGGTAGGATTTACTGATGATAATATGTCCCTCAAAGTTCCTCTCTTCATCATGATTACATATATTCAAATATAAAGTATTAACATGATATTTACATTGCTGTATTTTTAGTACATTAAACCTAAACACATACTTCTCTGATCTGGTCCGGGAGTTGAAGTCTTAGGCTTTGTGTATGGAAGATCACTGTTGCTTTAGAAATTGAGACAAAACCACATCTGAAAAGCTCAAAAAATCTCTCACCAAACAGCAGGGGAGCAGTCTCCACTGCTCTCAGAGCTCTCAAGTTTGCCCTTCACTTGCAGGCAAAAACGAAACATAACCAGAATTGTATGGTATGTAAGGGAGACCCAGTGCTCACAACAGCATCTCTTTCTATCCGGAGTGGAGCCACAGAGATCTACAGATCTGCCTTTTACTGCTGTGACTGAAACCTTTCCTCCTTCCTCAGAGTTTAGTAGTGACCAGGCAGGTCCTGTCAAATGGTTCATCTGTGATGAAATTTTCTTCTACGATCGCAGAAGCAGCTACTGAGCCAGCCCAGTAACCACCACAGAGCTGTTTCTGCATCTGCCTGGGCTCTCCAAGCAGAGCAGAGCAGAGCAAGGCAGGGCAGCACAGCACACCACATGTGTGTAAAGACATAGAACATCCCAGCTGAATTCTGTGTCTCTGCCCAGTGTTTCACTCACTCTCTTTCTTTGGTCTCAGGCATATGGTGTACGTTTCCATGCAGTACCTTTCCTTATAATAATAATGCTGCAAAACAAGTCACAATGCCAATGATGGGGGTTCCTTTTGAAATGCAAGAAGCAATCTTTAACCAACAGCATAAACCAATTTAAAAGCTCTCTCACTCCTTCCCTTTAAATGGAACAAATAACAGAACAGATTCTTTCCAGAGCATTTTATTACCTTTTGAGACTGAGAAATCCAGCTTCCATCATCACCCATTATTTTAATTTGTGACTTTGCTGTTTTCATGACAACACTTCTTTATGGGCTTAAGAACCACAGATGGCATAAAGAGACTTGATGCAGGAATGTCAATTAACAGAAATATAATTATTAGTTCAGAGACATCACTGCGAACCTATTTGATACCCAGAAGCAAGAGGTACTGCAAATAATATATTCATCATAAATATTGCCATGTGCAGAACAGAGGAAAGGCAAACTAATCTCTGACTTGCCTCAGCAGCATACTATATTTTTCCCAGATCAGTGCTCCCTGTGGCATCCTCTCTGTATTCCATGTTGATTTGTTCAGCTTACACTGTTTGAATTTCCTAATAATGACTGAATAGTGGATGAGTGTTTTTGATAACTTGGTTGAGAGCTATCTTGCTGGTTAGAAGTGTAGCAACATTCTGAGCTGCCCAACTTCTGAGTTCTGCACGAGATTTAGGATGATGATTATGATGGTGACTATTTCTCAGCTAATCTTTAAAGCTTTCTTGAAAAAAATAGAAATAAAAATAAAATAAAAAGAAATAAATAATTAAATTACTAGTGGGAGGGAGGTGGGAAAAATAACAGCAGTGCTCAGGCCTGTAATCACAGCAGTGGCTGCCCCTGTCCGTGTCTAATGTAAGGGTTATGGAATATCGTAATCCCTTCTCTGAGCTCCTTTACAGCAGCAATGATGACTAAATTTCTTGTGTCTTATCACACTGTCACAGACTGGAACTAGGAGAAGGAACTCTGAAGAAAACACAGCATGAAAACTGGAGAGCAGATGATCAGATTAGCTGCTATTGGATTTGTTAGCAGGGCCACAATCTGACTGAAACAGGCTCGATTCCGAGGCCCATGGAGATTTAAACCATCAGCTCCCCCCGTTGCCCCTTATCCCTATCACGCCATTATTTATTTTTTTAATATATATCCCCTTCTCTACAAAACACACATCCTTTTACCTATTTTAAGTCATCTTCCAAAAGGATGAGGTTAAGAGTTTAACACTTCACAGGTTCCAGTGGTATCAGATGAGTTGATGGATTTTGAGTAAGAGGATCCATCAAAAACACCACACAAAAAAAATCCCCAAATAAGACTGAAAAGCAGCATTCCTTTACTATTTAGTGAGATTCCCTCCATTTTACAAGGCTTCTGCAATGGCACTTTACAGTGGTCTGCTCTAATGTGTCCACTTGTGCTGCCTGCATGATCCTTAATGTAGATTACATAACACCCACAGTCATAGAGAGTGGGAGGAGCACAGTGAGTGCAGCCCAGTCATGATGGGCTAGATGCAGTCCTCATGATAGTAGTACACACCTCACTGTATAAGGTAAAAATTTATTTTGATGATGTGTGGCAGTTATCAGTTTATAAAAATCAATTGAATGCTATATTGCCTAAAAAGCAGTCCTTTTCTTCATGATGTGTAGTAAATGTAGTACACATTCAACTTTATATATCAAATCAAGTTGCAGAGTAAACCAACTACAATATTGTAGAGCATCCACTGTGACAGAGGAAACATGACATACAAAGGAGAGTTTAAGGAATTCTGATAGAGAACATACTTTCTTAATAGGTATAAAGACTTGTATGAAAGAAGTTTAGCTGTACAGCAAAGTGAAAAGTTTTGTGTGCAACAACAACAACAAAAGTAAGTAAAGCTCTGAAGTCCTGATTTCTGCAAAGAGATATTCATAATGCAAAAAAATGGACATCTGCCTAAATTTTTGCACAGTTGGGGTTTTAGTTTTCAGTTTAAGATGCAAAGCAGGTTTCTATTCTTACTAGCGCCAAATACAATGCTTTCCAAATAAATCATCACAACAGAAACAAAGACATATTGAAGTCCAGCTCTGTAATTATCTTGATGAAATGTTGCATTCACTAGAGTGATAGTTAGATACAGAAAAGAACCGCGGGGCCAGAATAATATTATACTTGAGTGATAACTCCACCGTGTTTTAAATTTAGAATATTTGAGCACCTGTAACTCTGACACCTGTATTTCACTCTCCTTTAAAAATTTACTTCCATGGTAGAACCTGTGGTTCCAATTTAAGGTCATTGCAGTGAGGGTTCCCAAGTTACAGTGATTCTATAAACTTCATCAGATATTAATTTTTATACATATGGATTCATTGCAAAGGCATTTCAAGAGTTCAGATCTTTGAAGCTATGATAGAAATAGATCCTTCATTTGCTTCCTTTTACCAAATATTCTTCCACCTAACACTCAAAACACAAAGAACTTTATGTGCATGACCTACAGCATTCTTGCTATCTGTATTGATCTGTGTAAAACTATTAAATAATCCATTCAAGAAAATGCAATATTTTTATTTTTAAGAGGACATCTTGATGTGCTAATAAGACCTCACCCAGCCAGTCTTTGCCATGATCCATCCTTGCAAATGCAACCACCACCTCCAGATATTGTGCTCTGATTAGTCATTATTTACCCAATGACAAATAGGTAGGATAAAAACATTTTTAGATATCATAATGCTGAATATCCTGGCTGAAGTTCTTTTGAATAGATAGGTGCTGTTGAGGAAAGCTACTTTGCACTCACTGTTTGCATTTCTGTAATAGCTGATATAATTACTTGTAAATGTATAATATTTTGTTTTGGGAGGTTTTTTGAGATCAAGTGATGTCCATGAGATGTTACACTGTGAGATGGTTTGAGGAAATTATTAGATCCAACTACTCAGAAACTTTGCTGGAACATTACTCATCATATTTACTAAGATAAAGTTTTCTTTCTTCACAGATCTTTTTCTGATTCTGGTATGTTCTTTAGCCAAATAATAGTGTCAGCTCAGTACCTGAAGGACTTGGGGTTTGGGTTTCTTTCGTTTGGTTTTGTTGGTTTGTTTGTTTGATTGACTGGTTTTTAATTTAGATCTTTTCAGAAACTATCATGCAACCTTTCTGGAAGCAAACCTTATATTTAGATGTAGATTATGTTTGTGAGAATTCATTCCACAGTCAATTTGAAAACTGAAATACTATGTTGCAGCAAAGTCCTCCATGACCCAAAGAACTATATTTATAGGTTCTTGCATCTCAATAAAAACTGAGATCTATAGAAAATTTTTAATCTGGCCACATTTTCATATTTTATAGCCTTATCTTGACAGCAGGATTCTCTGAAATTTGTGATTATACATAAAAGTTCTCATGCATTTCAAAATTGTGTATTTTACACAGGTGTTAATTTTTACTTTTCCTAGAAAGGATCTTTCTTGGTTGCAATTGCCTCTACCACATCAAAAGAGAATAAAAGAACTGAGAACTTGTATTTTAAAGTATAATCATACTTTTGGAATAGGAAAAAAGGAAAAGCCTTTCCTATTAAGCTATCAATTTAAAAATCCTAGGATTCTTCATGTTTAATTCAATACCAAATACTAAATTTGATTAATAGTTTTATTGGTTATACTAGTATGAAATAATGTAAGGAATAGTTGCTTGATTTCTGCAACTTTCTTTTTACTAATCTGATGAATGTAATAAAGAATACATAGTTACCTAAAAGGATGTATGAAATATAAAGAGGAGATCTTTAAAACTTGATGATGAAGAATCATCACAGCAGGATCTAAAATTCTAAAGAGCTCTGAAAACAACACAGTCCCATATTTCTATCCATAAGACCATAAAACACATACAAACCCCTGATTGCTCAGAGAAAATAAGATACTAAGATACTGCCTCTGTGTTTAATCTACCCCTCTCCTTTTATCCAGAATAAGATGAGGCCAAGTATAATAAAAAATTTTGACCTCATATTATCTGTCACTCTGATCAATAGATGTGCAAAGCAAGGAAATGCATGTACAAGGTACTCTTATTCTAATATGGTAAAGTGCACATGGTATATATCAAGCTGTCTTCAATCAAAAGAGAAATTTATTTTTCAGGGAAAGAAAAATGATGAAACAGCATTTAACTCTATCCAATTGTTCATTCAAACTACAGGAGCTTAATAGTTTCACAATATACAGAAAAAATAGAAATTAAATATCACATATTAAAAAAGTTGTCATATAACACCTTTTAAAAAGCAGTCATATGAAATATGCCCAGCTGTTTTTCCTAACAGAAGCATAGTGAACTTAAGTTCATCTCAAGCAACCTTGAGCATATAAAAAGAATTGTGTAACATAAAATCCAGAATGAGGAAAGGTTTTTTGCTTGGTTTTTTTGGTTTTTTTTTTTGCTACTCCAAGAGGGAAGAGTGTTATTATTCTATCACACGTATCTTCCCCCTCCTTAGGAAGTGGGCTGGAATTAGTTACAGGTCATAAAGCTATTTGGACTTGTAGCACCATCACCCACATCTGAAAAATAAGAATACCCTGACCACAACGCTACAGAGTCAACATCTCTAAGGTTCATTTTCTCTTGAATAAATAAATAATGTTTAATTACTTATAGAGAGTGGAGTGAATTATTTATAGAAATAATTTCTCTAACAGTGGAAGTGAGAAGCATCTCACATATCTTTCAGTGTAATGCAATGACTGGAGAAGTCATTACCTGCAGCATATCACAGTCATTCACAGTCAGTAAGTTAATTCCACACTGGATTTCTTGGACTTGTCTGAGTACAGTCCTTCCTGCACCAGTTTAGTTGTTTCCTCTTTTTCAAGATGGGAGTATTTAATTCCTCCTGTCCAGGCTAGGTCCTGAATGTCCAACAAGATAGATCAGTCAGAGCTCACCTCACAGGGTTTGGCAGTCCTGTCCTGGGAGTAATACCAGTGACAAGATAACTGTGTAAACCAGTATTTTTTTCAGGTGAGGAGAAAAACTTTCTTAGAAGAAACCAGCCTTTAAACATTGGACAAAACAGTACTCCTTCTTAGCTCGTGCCATACCATCTTGTGTATTGGCCACTTGGCAGCAGCTTTTAGGGTGTTTTCAAGTGCCTTATCATCACAATTTTTTCGGAGCATTTTTCATCTGATCTGCCTCCTTCAGCTTCTAGATCTTTACCTTTGATAAAGTAAAGCTTCTAGAAACTTGCAGATGGAATGAATGAGCCTATGGCTAATAGCCTGGTCCACTTCGTATATATACTGACATTCTTCTTTCACGATCCATCAAAATAGTTTTTTCAATATCATTTTGATAGATATTTTCACACAGAAAAGTCTTGTAGCCCACAGTAAGATAATTTTATAGTAAAACCCCCTTAATACTGTCTATTACTATGGCAATGTCATAACATGAGTCTGTGCACAGAGTGAAAGCCAAGGTGCATCTCAGCACACACTATCCTGTCTCTGCCAATGGTACTAAGAGGCTGGCTAAGGAGGAGCAGGAAAACAAAATAAATTTTTTAAGATGCACTGACAGGCACTCTCTCAGCCCTTAAAAGCTTTCATTTTAGAGATTTCCTGAACCAGAAGTGGTGTCCATGTTTTTACTAATCCTCAAAGGATTTCTAGTTTATCATTTTTTCCAGTGACCCCTTGCATTCCACTAAACTTCCAACACCTGCAACATGTAGTATATTCTCAGAGGTCATTACCTTTAAACTCTTGTAGATACCTATATTGAAAGCAGTAGTTCAAATTCCCTTTCTGGTTTATAAAGAGTGACTGTAAAGAACTGACTTAAAGGAAGTCTTGACAACTCAGAGTCAAGGTCTATGCTGTGAACATCTGAGTTAGCTAAGATGAATGCCAGCCTTTCCGCCAGATACAGTTCTTCTGGGGCACTGTCAGATACAGCAAAATTAATCAATCTTCACAACTGCTCCCAGTGACCAATAAAATACAGACTAAACTTCCAGAAAAGTCAATATGGAATTTCAAAGGGAATCATATCTTTATAAATTCCATTGATTCAAAAACATTAAAGTCCCTCTTCTCTGAAATTATTGTCAGTACATTAAAGGATGGTATCAATGTTCACAAAATAAAATCTTCCAACAAGAAAACCCTGGCTGAATGGTCCCAGTATATGCCTCAAATGTTCAGTAATTTCTCCTATGTTTTTATTTCCTTATATAAAAACAACAGCACTTTGAACAATTATGACCATACAATATTTAACATTAGTTTACACACCAGGGGCTCTAATAGCATGTTCCCAGTGTTTTGCTGGATTTACAATACAAATATAAGGTTGACAGTATTACCTGGGTATACATAAGTTTGATTTTATAAGTGCACCTCTTCTAAGACTAAGAATTTTTATTTTTCTTCTGTAACATGTATCCATGTTAAAGTGTTTAAATTTCAAATTCAGTGTCTGGCAACCAACTCAAAAATACTATAAAGGAAGTGTGGCAGGGGACACACAGAAATAGAGTGAGAGAGAACAAGAGAAAGACATGGTGAGAAAGCAAGGCAGTGAACAAAAGGGAGAGAGAAATTAGACAAAAGAGAGAAGTTTACCAGAAAAAAGGTGAGAAAGAGAATGAGATGGGGACACAAAGAGTGAATGAAACAGAGAAAGACAGAAAAAGAGAGAAAGAAAGTGTGAAAAAGGGGCAAAAAGAGAAAAAAAAAAGAGGAAAAAGGAAAAAAAGACAAATAGGTAATCAGAAAGCTACAGAAACAGCACCAAGAATTCAGGAAGGATACTGCAAAATATGAAAAAGTAGAAACTTATTGGATTAAGTCCAGAGTAGACTGACAAAATTGATCGAAGAGCTGGAGCACATCTCCAGTGAAGACCGGCTGAGATGGTTGGGGGTGCTCAGACTGGAGAAGAGAAGGTTCCACAGGGAATTTATAATACCTTGCAGTGCTTACAAGAAGGAGAGCTCACAAGAGGGCCAGAGAAGTACAAGGGTGTGTAGTGATAGAGCAAGGGGCAATTCCTGTAAGCTGAAAGCAGATATCTTAGGTAAGATATTGAGAAGAAATTCTTTATGATGAGAGTGGTGAGGAACTAGAACAGGCTGCCCAGAGAGGTTGTGGACTCCTCATTCCTGGAGGTATTCAAGGCCAGGCTGGATGGGACTCTGGGTAATCTGGTCTAGTGAAAGGTTTGCCTGTCCATGGTAGGGAGGCTTGAAGTACATGGCCTTTAAGGTGTCTTGCAACCCAAACCATTCTATGATTTTATGAGTCTATGAAGAAAATAAAATGAAGACAATGTTACTTGAAAATATTTCTGAGAGAAAAATATGTAGGCCATATTTTCAATTTCTTTATCACTGTTCAACTATCCATTTGTATTCCTTGCCTGCAAGGATGAAGTCCTGGTTTACCCTCTGAGCAAACTACCCATTGCTCTGCTCCAAACCAGGTGCTCAGATTCTTTTTACCATGAGGACAAGAAGGTTAGTGTCCATATTTTATCCCTCAGCCTACTGAGTACATTGTGGGAGTTTTAATTTTTCAGCAAAAGATGTCTCTGAGAAGCTTGCATATATGATAAATTTTATGCATTATAAAACGTCTGTCTATTTTACATCTGTGAACATCTGTCTATTTTACAAGCTGACCTTTCAGGTTTCTGTTCTTTTTAACATGTTATTATAAGTACATTAACAAGAAAAACAGTAAATAGTAAAAATTAATAGAAATTATAGCTGTTCAAGTTACTGGTAGCAAACTTGAGAGGCTGTAGAAAGAAAAATAATTGTCAGAGCTTAAAAACTAAGACATGGCATACTTAACTCACAGACAAAAAAATATTTCCTGGAGGAGGAGCAACAGGAAGAAGAGTTGCCCACAGAAACTTCATACATGGAATTTCTTGCAATGAATTCTCACTGAATTCTGATCCTGTCTTTTGGAATGATTGTTCTTCCATCAAAAAAATTTCACTGTCATTTTTCTCATACAAAATTCTTTCTGTGCAAACTGTTACAAATAAGAGCATATGCAGAAAACTGAAGCAAGCAAACCCCACAGACTTCTCTTACAAGGACATTCTTCTGCCCATCAGAATTAGTATCTCTCCACCACCTGAGAGGACTATCCTGCAAAGCCTATAGATTAGGCTCTCCTGCAGAGTATAAAATGTCCTGTGTTTCCAAAATACTAAAATCAGACAGATAGTGTACACTTCAATCATTGCTTAAAATTATTCTCAGACAGGTTTTTTTTACTTGCTATATTCTGTGTCTCTGAGTAAGCAATTTGTCATGTTTTCTCCTTTTTACCTGAACTTTGTGTCAGAACATAAGGTCTTGATTCAAATACCAAATTAACCTAATGGATTAGAAGCAGCCTAATGATAACTGTGTTCACTCTTACTTCAGATTGCAGAGAAGAATCCACCAATTAGCTAAATTAATTTTGATGGATTCTCTGCCAGGATTTCACCCATTCTGAAAACAACTTTGAAAATGTGAATTAGCATAATTTGATCAAATTTTGTCTTGTTTTGCTTGCAGGGTTACTAAACCAACAGTGAAATACTATGTCCATTGAAGTAAGTTTCCAAAACTTCACCTGAAAGCTCTGGCAAGGGCATCTCAATGCCTCATTCACCTATTCTAGAA
The DNA here is from genome assembly GCA_013397375.1 of Toxostoma redivivum. Taxonomy (NCBI): domain Eukaryota; kingdom Metazoa; phylum Chordata; class Aves; order Passeriformes; family Mimidae; genus Toxostoma; species Toxostoma redivivum. Next base: position 88,011 of record VXBI01010433.1, read on the forward strand.
TTTACTGTAAAGGTTTAACTCAATTAGGAGAAATTACCGAATTTAGGTCAGATTTAGTGCTCATGCTAGCAAAGGGGAAAAAACCCAACTATTTCACTCCAGATAATTTTGACCATAACATTCATCTTAATTTCATATCCCACAGTTTAAAACCACTTCTTTGCTTTTTTTGGAAGCTGAGCTATCCAAAGAAAACAACAAAAAAACAGGTCTCCTACTGATAATTTCTGAAACTAAATGGAATTATGGTGCAACTGACTACACTGAACATAGTATATTCAGAACATCTCTGGCTGCTTATTTATCGTTAGGTTACTGTTCCTCAGACATATTTTTCTAAGAGCAGAGGAAGTTACAATGTTTTTTTGATTTTTTTTTTCTGTAAAGAGAAGTGCACCATGAATTCTGTCTGTTTGTCCCACCCCAGATGCATCTTCATGGACCACTTCTTCTCAAAACTGTTTGAATTTAAGTGTGCTCTCACCTATTCTACCATTTAGTGACCAAAAAGAAGAGAGTTGCCACCTGTCTTGTGGTCTGTGGCTTTCCCAACTCTTTCCTTATTGCTTCCTTGCTAGCTCCACATGGGAAGGTGCAGCTAGGAACAGAATTTAGAAGTGCAGCAAAAGCTTTATGGTTTTTAATCCCCATGGAAGCTGCACAGGCACAATCAACACAATTTCCAGTTACCTTATAACTCCTCAGCCTCAGACACTCAGGCCTTGGTTGCTGCTTCTGGACTTCTAGAGATGGTTGCAGACACTGATCTATCCTGACCAGGATAGGGATCTTCGAATAAATACATAATTTAAAGGGAAATCAGAGTTCTGAGAAATCCAGGCTATGTTTTTCCCCATTTTACTGATATAAGCTGTATGAATATTCATGTGGTTAGATATGGCTGCTCTGGAAGATTTCATGGGAGAACACATTATTTGTGAAAGTCATATCCTTTTCAAATGCAGGTTGTATTATTCAAAGCCACAGAAGGTCAGTTTTAGCTTACATGCCTGATTTTTTCACTTAGTCACACTTTCACTTCCATATAGTTGTTATACATTTTCTTTGTCCCTTTGGTGGGGTACATGGCCCTATGTATCACCTGAGATGAATGTTGTTTCTGGGAAGGTCATAATCTTATTTTCTGAAAATTATATGGTGCAGCTGACTAAATTTTCTGAGGAGAAATAGTAATAATTTAAAGTTTGGTGCTCAGTAAATAAAAAAAGAATAGATATCTCAGGGATCTTAATGCAAAACAGCACTCATTTCATACTGTGTTTCTATCACACTCTAAGGAGATACACACTGTTACTGCTAAACTGTTTTTCTGTGTCTTACAGTTTGTCTTGCTGAAGCAGATTTGAAAGGGAGTGTCCAGGCTACTGTCAGCAATGATTTTTGCCTTGTGTGAGCTTAGAGTATATAACTCACCTGTATCCTTGAGAAGTACTGCTTTTGAAAGTACTACCTGGACCCCCAAGACACATTTTTTCACAGAGAGTAAATTCAGTTCAAATTCTAGTTGCCTAAGAAACACAAGGAATTATTTTATTAATTTTATTTATATTAATTGTAATACATTTGTTCATGAGGAAAAACATCAGCTTCTGCATCTCTTATTTGATAGTTCTTTCTGTCAGTAATATCTTTATTCATTGCTATTGACATATCTCCCAAATTCGCACCCATCAGTCCCAGTAGTCCAGCTACCACTACACTGTGCTTCTTTAACCCAACAAACTAGTCAGTTTAGCAATTTCTTGACGGGTCATCTGGAATATTCAAAAGTATTTTGATGAGGTTAAAGTGTTCCCCAAGGATTACCTATAGGGCATAGCTCTTTAATGTGTGCCATGTGCAGATTATCTGTCCCTGGGCTGTTCCATCTGGAAATTAGGTTTAGAAGAACCAGTTCACTGATGGTTTCTTCTTGGTTTTCTGGATCCTGTTGAACTTCCCAGCACAATATTTCCAAAAGGCATTACACTTCCCTGCAGTTTTAGAAAGACATCATGAAGTCATGGGAAGAGATCTAAATAACTGTTGAATAAATCTTCATCTGTGAATTTTGCATAAGCCATTCATAATTGTGCTACTTCGACTAGACTATCTAAGAAGACAGAGGTAATACAGTTTGCTTTTCTTTCTGCCTTTCTTTCTGAGTCAAGTTCCCATGCAAATACTCAATTTTAGACCAAGAGTATTCCTATGAAATTCTCTATCTATGAACATACAGAACAGTTCTGTTTGATACAGTATTTATGAAAAAATGTCATAAAAAGATCATGCGAAGAGATGAAATATGCAGAATTACAATGAAATACTTGTGGAACTTTCCTTTTTCAGATTTCACCTAGACTTAACCTAGATTATCACACTTTTTACCAACTATTTGATTAAATGAGGCATCAGTTACTTGTCATTAATTTCTAAGTATATTTTACAGTTCAGCTCAAATTCTGTCATTTAGTTCCTGGTTATTAGCCATTAACATACGGAGACTGGATAAACCATATACCCCCATGGCTATATTTTTGGTATGTTGTTTTTAGAGTGATTAGTTCTTAAGTGAGGTTTTAAAACATATAAAACTTTCCATTATTATTTTTTCAGGGAGCAGGCTTTCAAAGTCCTGTTTTCAGGACTTTGAAAGGTTTTCAAAGTATTTTTGTGGGTTTTTTTGATTTTTTTACTTGCCCCAGGAAAGCCTCTGTGTACTGCTATAGCAGTGCCAAAGCTGCAGGAGCTCCAATTTACCCACTCGTTGCCAAAAAGATATTTGTAGTGAACCAGCATCATGAACTGAGAGAGACACCCTCTCTCAACAAAACTACCACCTCAGCATAAGTAAGCTGATCAATAAGTTAATGGCATGAATCAATGAAAAAGATTTGGGAGAGATCTTAATTAAAGAAACAACTGCTGATACAAATTATGTTTCCAATGTATTGATGTAGCAGAGGGCATGAGGTTGAACGGAGATGAGTGCTGATCAATGCCTTGAACATTTGCATTTCTTTTCATCAGAAACCATCTCTCTTCATCCTTAGGCATACAGGCACGCATGCATGCAGACACACATCACTACCACCAGCACCTCAGAAGGGCTTTGGTTTCTTTGTCTTTATTGATTCCTATAGCACTTTTCTGGAGGCTATTGTGGTTGCCTCACTTTACAAGGTGAAATGAAGGTCTCCACTTGATGATGCTCATCCTTTTAGACCTTCCTGGATACTATCTCAATACCCTAAATCAGTAAGAAGTGCTTTGCCTCAGTGTGAACATCATGACCTACACGTTGTAATGTACAGATGTAATAAGGGAGCATAAGTGTAACTTTGGCAAGCTATACTTACACAGAAAATAATGACAATGTTCCTTAACACAAAGGGACAAGCATGTGTGTGTGTGCATGTGCACACCTTCAAGAGAGACACAGAAAAACAGATGGACAAAGGGAGAGAGAGATAGTAAGAGAGCATTCTCCCGTGGCTGAACAGCACAAACATCCAAAGTCAATAGCTGGTTTCCCCAAGTGATTAAATCTGAGACACAGTTTAAAAAGACATCAATCTGTGATGTCAGCAATGCTCAACATATAGCTAATGGAGCTTCAAAAGATCAATATTCAAACCTGACTTTTTTTTGTGCTAGAAACTCACACCACTATGGCATCTCTTGCTAGATGCGAAGTAGAATTTATTCTAACTGCTTTTATCACTGCTATTTGGAATTTTGTTACATCAGATGTTGGTGTGTCTGTTTTTCTTTGGTTTGTTTTTTTTGTTTGTTTGGTTGGTTGGTTGGTTTTTTTGTTTGTTTGTTTTGTTTTGTTTTGGGGGTTTTTTTGCTTTAAATTTGGAAGGGGATGAAGCTTTATTCCCTGGAATGCAAAAAAGTAATTTAAACTTTTGCTCAGCTGGTAGCCATGTAATCCATCTTATTTTTCTGTCAGGTTTTGTAATGAAGTCAAAAGCAGTCCTAAACTTGTGACATAATAATCTAATGCTGTGTAGTAATGATTATGCTGGATCCAAAAATATGTTTTCACTGCATACTAAAATTGAAGAAATAGAGCAATTTCAATTATCATCATCATAGTAATATCCCAGGGCAACAATAATAACAATATGTGATAGGAGAAGAAAGAACTACATTTTTAGCTACTTAAATCATAACCAAGACTCAGTGAAAAGGCTGAAAAAAATAATAGATTGAAAAATACCTTTCAGTAAAATACCAGTTTCCTGTGGTTGAATTGCTGGGTGTTTCATTAGTTGCATTTAAGAGGCCATAGGAAAAACAGAGGAATCTAAAAAATTGAAATCATTAACAATACTAATATTATCACTGTTCTAAAACAGCATCCTATCTAGAGCTAAACTCTAGCATGCATCACATTTGTTAGAGAATGATTCTATTGACACATTGCAGTAAATGTAAACTGGCTGAATACATAGTTAAATGATTTAAATATTAAGTGAACTCACTCATCCAAACGTTAGTTCAAAGACTGGTAGAATTGGAACCCCGCTCTAATCAGGCTCTCCCATTTCCTTCTCCCACAAGAAATAAAAGAAAAACAAAACCAAGTCAAATTAAGTTGTTAAATGGTTTAAGGATTTGATATCTTTTGCTGTTAATTTAAAAGGCTGAGCTGCAGCTCATTTCTTTTCATCTTTATAGCAAAGCAGAGAGTGACCCCAAGGGTCAGTGAGGATTATCTCTGTGTCTTTCCATTCCATCTTACGTTATTAGTTTACGCTGCAAATGAGAAACTGATGTCAGAAATATGCCAAACATTATTTATAAATACAGAAAAAGTCAGGATGAAGTCTGATAGGTCTGTGGCTTGGCATGTAAAGGTCTCAACAGCAATTAGTAATAAAGATACATTCACTGTAAGGTGGAAACTCTCATCTCAAGAGCAGAAAATATTTGGTTTGATTAAGCACTAAGCATGAAATGTATCAGAAATCCTATACTAGAAAAAAATAAAATTGTGAGAACAGTGTCCTAAGGTAAAAAGAAGTACTGGAGTCATTACTAGTCTTAAGTTGACTGAAATTTATTGGGAAGTTACTTTACATTTTTCCATATACTTTGTTTGATTGACTTTAAAATAGTGCTTTTTTGCAGATTTTATAATTAAGAGTTTTAATTGTACCAAAATATTGTAAATGGTGTATATAGAAAGATGTCCGCTTTCTCCATTAATGAAAAGCCATACTAGTCTTATGAGGACTTATAGCTAATTAGCATTAGGAAAAATGTCATATGATACAACACTGTATTTTACATAATCACAGAGGAGTGGAAACTACTCATTATATTCATCATTGGAAGAACAATTAAAAAATAACCTAGGTAGAATTTAAAATACTTCAAGTATAAATTAACTGCTAAGAAATGTGAGGGCAAAATAGTTAATAGACAATGATATTTGCGAGAAGAAATTGCTCTGGCTGAACTTTTACCAATGTTATTTAAAATCTTGTGCCTGGGTATCAGAGGCTTTATATGAAAGATATGCATTCTTTTTTTTATGCTCATCACAAGTTACTGGAAAGATGTGTTTGATAAACATGCCATGTTTAGGTGATATTGCCCTACACCACATGGCATTAACAAATCAGAAAGAATGAAGGTCACACATTTGAATAGAGATGCTCCATTTGTACCACACCATACTTTTTAACCCAGCCTCTAATGAAGTGAGAAGTTCATGAAGTGCTGTGACACAGAGGACACATGTGCATGCACATGTATTCTCACAAGGGCTGATCATTAAGGCAAACCAGCAAGTCAGGGATGTCATATACCCCACTTTTATTGAAGCAAGGAAACATGATGTTCTGAGCCTTACCACCAGAAAATAATAAAAAATAAAAAATAGAAGGAAGAAACACATATCTCTGGCCAATCAAGTGACCAGGTCATTCATTCAAATTTCATTCCAATGTGCCTCTCTCCTCACCTCCATCTCTAGCCTAAATCAACCAGCACACAGAAAGAGTATCAGGAACCTGTAGCATAATTGACTAGAATCCTTTGTTATGCTTTAAATCCCCTCTTGTGGAGCATTTAGTGTATCATGTGTACATAAATAATGTCTAATTTTGTAGATTTGTAAATTAATTTTGCTTTTACTTTGTTCTAATGATTCATTCTCTCCCCTTTCCTGTTCACATATGTTATCTCTACGTTCCTGCACTGCAAACCAAGGAAAATCAAATATTCCAGGCTCAGAAGCTCCAGAAATAGGAATGATCAGCTGGGAATGGGGACAGAGAGAGAGAGAATTTCTTCACTCAGTTATGCTGCCAAAGTCAATGGCTCATGGCATTGTATCTCAAGTATTCCTGGGTGCTTAACTGCACATTGCTCTTTCCAGCAAAGTTACAGTTTCTCCTCTGAACTGCTAGGATAATTTTATAAAATCTAGTTTTCCAGTTTTATTTGGCAACTCTACTACAGAGAAGTCAAGGAAGACATAAAGCATTGAAATTAGTTTTTTAAAAAGTAGTTTAGTTGGGGTTTTTGTTTGGTTTTTCTTTTTTGTTTATTTGGGTTTTTTTGGGGGGGTTGTTTTGTTTGTTTGTTTTGTGGTTTTTGTTGTTGTTGTTTGTTTGTTTGTTTTGTTTTCCAATGAAAACATACCAGAACAGGTAAAAAGAGATAAACAGATGAGTGTGTTTGATCTTAAAAGATTCTGTGAAGTCCACTGAGAATTCACTAGGTAATTTCACTTGGGGAGTGTGACAATAAGTGAACACTATTCAAATAGTAAAATAGATTTTAGCCCGAGGTACTATAGACTTAATTGGCAGAGACATAAGTGAGGACTGGCAGAAGGAGGCAATGGGTAATCAGTATCTCAACATTTAACTTTCAGATGTCTCCTACAAAGTTCCAAATGTGTTTATTAAACCCAAAGGTCATGTATACTTTCCAAAGGAAAATATGGTTAAAACATCCATCATGAAATCTACAGCTACACAAAAGTTCTGTTTAGAGTTAGGGAATTTTTCTAACTGCTGGTTATTTATTCAGGAATTTGGACAGTTTTACTCAAATGATACGTTACTCCCAGGGTAACTGTTCAGAGGATTTGGACTTTGGTGATCCTAGTGTCGCCCTTCCAACTCTGAATATTCTATGATTCTGTGAAAATTATGAAGAGGGCAACAGCAGCAGGTTGCTGGAAATCAGTGATTTTTAGTTTAAATATCACTCTGAGGAACCCTTAAGATAAAAATGGTCTTCAATACACACCCAAATGTCTCTCAATGTTGTTTGAAAAAGAATAAAATGGAGCAGGCCTTTCCCTGTCCCTCATGATTTAAATGAGCTCCTGAGGAGTCGGTGTCAGCAGTATATGGGAACGTATTGCTAACAACAAAGTGAGATAAGAGCAGCTAATCAGTGGTATACAGTGCTGTACACATTGCCACCTTAAAAGTGAGACTGAAGTTGCAGATGATTTTTCAGCTTACATCTCATTACCTGTTACTCACATTGGTTTATACAGCATGTTTCTTTAAATTCTTTGTGTCGTCATCATAGTGAAAAGGTATCTCTTTACTCTGACAAGCTATACTGAAAGTCCATCAAAAGTTTTGGTGGGTTCATGGGGATTAAGTTGGAGGCTTGATGTTTTTAAAGGACTAAGATGATGGGGCTACTGGAGCATCCAGTCACCCCAGGACACATCTGCAGCTCTAGCATGTGTTGCTTTAGTCTCTTCCCCACAGTCAGAGAAAGAAGAGCTAATAGAATCTTCAAGAGTTGTTCATTTGGGTCATCTCCTAGCCAAAGCAATCCCAAAAAGCTTGGAGGAGTGATTGATCAAGAATTTGCTCTCTATGTGAGCACAAGCTTCCTGGAGCTTCAAGATGCCTAATAAGAAGTGTTGGATTAAATGTCTATAAGGAGATGGTGGCACAAGCAATTTGCTATGACAGAAAAGTTTCATCCAAAGCTCAGGATATAAAGATGCACAGTATGTAAGCAGTTTCTGGAAGACCACATTTGAAATGGACCATATTATGACTTAACTATCATATCAAGAAAAATAATGACAGCTCTTATGTTAGGCTATAAGTACATCCAAATTTGCTGAAAGAACTTGGCTTTTTGCCTCATTCATTGCATCACAGAGTGTACCATAAGAACCTATGGCACCTCTATGTGTCACAGTCTTTTATATTGCAAGAAGATTTCTAGGAAAGTTTTCATAAAGCCTTCTTGTATTCAACATTACAATGCAATTTTTCTCTGTGTACTAATGTTTTAAATAAAAAAATAGTTTGTTTTTTTAAAATGAAAAAAAATATCACAGTACTACATTTCAAACTGATCAAGCTCCCATCTAGTTCATCTAATGGACTTTTGAAATTTTTTGATCAGTTTAATTCCTGGAATCTAACTTAGATCTGCAAGTATTCACTGATGGTTAACAAAGCAGTTAGCTATCAACTAATTAAACATAGCACTGTGGGGCAAGACCGAGAACAGTAAGTTTGAAAGCATGCATCACAACTGCTTAACACACAGAATGATATTCACTTTTCTTTTTAATGCATGCCTATGCACTGCACAGAAAAGAAGAACATACAGTTTGTTGTTCACACCTATATTCACATACAGTACCTAGCACATACAGTATGGTCCTCAAAAAGTTTCTGAACTTATTTAACATGTTGTAAGGCTTTTCCTGCGCGAATCTACTTGCAAGTTGTGAGCTGTGTGTACTGATGAATGCAATAAATTCAGATTAAATACCATTGTGCTGTTAAACCATTAAGCCTTGTTCCTTGAATCCTTTCCAGACAGCACTTAGGCACACTTCAGAGGACTGAATAATTCAGAAAAGATTACCAAGAGTCAGTATAGATGATGCTATTTTGCCTTTTTAAGATTATGAGACTTCAACCATATGAATATGACCTGTTCTATGTCACATGCCCCTGGGGATCAGAGGACAGACACCCAATCATTTTATTTACAAGCACATACACAGTCCTTTGGGACAGTACTAAATATAGAAATGAAAACAAAATATTATCCACTTCTTAAGTGGGTAGTCTGACTCCTCTTAATTTTGCTCACTGGCAAGCGACTGTTTCAGAATTCTTTACTGCCAGTGAGGAAGTGACTGAGAAGCTGCCTGGTGGTCTTCAAAGTAAGCCTTGTGTGCTTGCCTTTTTGTCTCTGCAATTATCACTCCGTAAAATCACTTCTCTTCTGCTCTGTCGTAGGCTGAAGAAAAGGACAAGTCCTAAATTTACTTCTAATGAGAGATAGGCTCTTTCCTGAGATCTTGATGACCTTGCTAGAGGATGCCCTATTTTTGGCAGGGATGCTTCAGAAAAGGATCGATGTGATATAATTCTATTTGTCAATAAAATGTAGAACATAAAGATGTATGTGGCTATTGCTTGTTTAATTAAATGTATAAGATACTGCATTATTTTTTCATTAGAACGGTGATCTAAAGTGAAATTCTACTCAATTACATTCCCTGACAAAATAGAGCAGCGAGAGTAAAAGGCAACTTCTACTTAGATGCACCCAAACCAAAATCATACAGAGCGGCAATAAAACAATGCTGATACCAGACCAGTAGGTATTTAAACTTTGACCCACAGAAGTTGCAAAGTTTTTTTTAATTAATGAAAAAAAATCATTATCATTTTATTTTTTTGGTTTCAGCTGCTGAGAATTTGAATTCATCTTAAGGGTTGGGCTGGTGAGTGACTGATGAGACTGTGGAGCCTCCATCCACAGAATTTGGCTGGACAGAGTCCTGAGACACGTTAACCCTCAGGCAACCTCCAGAGGTCCTTTGCAATCTAAATTTTTCTGTGATTCTGCAACTACTCTCTAACAATCTCTCTTCAATACCGAAATGTAATTTCCAACTAATTATAGAGAAACTTGAAAAGTTTATGTATTTTCTGAATATGCTGTAGATTATGTATCCAGCTATTTCTTTGATGTCTTTGCTCCATACAACCAGAAAGGAAGTAATATCTCTGGTAATGCTTTGAAGGTTTTTCTCTTCTGAAGAGAAACTGCTTTATGAAACTCTCTGGACAAGCTACTCTGAGGAGAGTGGAGACTAAATGAATAGCCTAAAGCAGCAATCAACTGAATCAACAGAATAATGGCAGCAATCATTTCCCACAAGGGCATTCCTTCTATAGCACAAAGGATGCTTAGATATGTAAAGATAATGAAAAGGAAAACTCATCATTTAGCGCAGACTCCTGAGTAATACTTTCACTGAAAAACAGCAGAGTCATTGTCATATGAGGATGGTTTACACTCACTAAATATATTTAAAATCCCTACACTGATAGGAGTATTTCATACTCCTCTTCCTGCTTTCTATATCTCTGAAACAAGACAAAAAGAATATCACCTGACCCAGAGAGCTGGAACTGTAGTTGCTCAAATACTATGCCATGCTTTGGACTCCAACACAAAGGTTCATTAACACAGCTTAGCCAAACTTATGTTTGACAGCTGACCTTTGGGAGCCCTGTGTGTATTCCTAGACCATCAAAAATGTGAGATCTAACAATTTCATATGGGTTTCTTTCAATAATTTTTAGCTAATAGGTTTCATCTCATATTTGTCACAGGTTGGGTGAGTATGATGACAATTACAGTTATTATATATCTATTAATTAAACTCATAGATATGTCTGGTTTACTTTATCCACCTTCATGTGTGTCTCCCTATACAGTAAATGCTTCCATCCTAGTGGAGAGAATTTCCAAACATTCATGTTTGGAAAAAAAAAAAAAAACAACAAACCCAAATGGAATCTATGCTAATATTACAGATATATTTTCACATGCAGTCTAACCCACTCAATTACTTTTCAGTCAATGAGTAAGTAAATCACCAGATGTATCACTAGGCTACCAGGTATTGATTTGCTTGCTAACTCACAGTAAATGAAGGCTGGCCTTGAGCTGGAGATCAGGGACAGCATTTTTCTGTACTTCTCTAGAGTCAAGATCCATTCTTCAGCCATTAAAATATAAGTGTGATATAAGCTAGAAAATAGTAAGAAAATATAAAATAAATAAATACATAGATGTAATGGAAGCATATGAAGGACAATATTGAAGCAACCCAAAACTTGCAACCCCATAGGAGGCCTTGGATACTTGTATTCTTTTCCTGCCCAGTATTGCAGGTTTTGCTGATGGAAAACTATCAACATTAGATCAAGCCTTATAATGGTACCACGTTCAAAGTACTTAATTTGAGAGTCCTCTGGAGTCCCAATTCAGAGGTCACCCCTGCCATTTCAAAGGAGAATGCTACAGGGACATCAAACAGAGAATCCTTTCCCAGCAACAAACATTTAATGCATTCTACTAGTTTGTGCTTAATGTGTAGCTGTAGCCTACAGAATTTTAAAGTGAAAGAAAACCATGCATTATATTTCTAGAAACAGGAAGTTATTCATGGTCTTTTCCCTGTAATTTTTCTGGTCTTCAGATGCTGGCAGCTGAGAAACATATAGTGTTCCTTTCAGCTGCATAACTCTCCTTCTAGCGATTAATTACTTAGATACTTGGGAATAAATAGGATGTAAAGAAATACCTAACAAAAGCCTAATGCATCTCCAATGATGAAACCGTGTGCTATGCCTGAGATGAATATCCTTTTCAATTTTTTTTTGAAAGACAAGCAGATTATTCAAAATTATGGCAATCAGATACTGGCAGAGAAGAAAAATAGCGATATGCTGAACAGAAACCACTTAAATGCTGCGAGTCTTGATAATATAATATTTCCACAACTGTTTCTGTTTAAAACTAATAAAAATAAACATAAAACATTCCCTTCTCCTCCTATCAAATTCATTACTTTGAGCGACAAAATGACAAAATGATTAGCTGTTAATAAGGCCCTGGTTTAAAAGATTGACTGACATTGCATTACTCATTTAATTTCCGCTTCTCCTAGGTTTTTTTTTTCCTTCCTCCAAGCACAGAGGGAATTAATATTATCACATCAAAGGCCTCCCTCTAAATGGGGGAGAAAAATCATTTAAAAGGACAGAGGCTGTGATTATTCAAACTAGGTTATTTGCACCTTGTATATATAACGATATCATGGTACAACTTCATTTTGTTCAAATTGCTGTCAGTCACTAATAGAAGAAATTTGCTTCCGTTTTATCAGTGCTATTGTGCTCAGTCAGATTTGTGGGTGTAGGACGGGGAGTTCAGGCTGGGCATTAAACATGAAATCTGATAAGAAGGATATGAGGAACGGGGAGTAAGGAAGGTACAGAGCAAAGGAAGACTGATTGTGAATCCAACATTCACAATGCAAATGCCTCCCCACCCCAGCTTCCTTCGTGATTTTCTTCCCTGTGTGTGTGTGTTGTTTTTATTTAAAGACACAGATACAGCCACACACTAAAGTGCAAGCAGAAGCCTCTGTGGAATATGAGATTTAGCAATACAACTCTGTGCTCTGGTGATTTTATTTCCTTTCACTTTGATTCCTGACAGACAAATTATTCTAGAGATGATTTAACACCTAAAGATGTATGTCATATTCCATAAAATAGTTGTATCAGTGGGAAAAATTATGAGTGGCACAACCCCTGGCCTAGCAACATCCAATGATCTATCAGTGTTTAACTCTTGGCAGATTGAATTATTCCCCTCCCTAACTGTAACTGTGTTAGGGCTTGCATGACAAACAGTCCACTTGTCAAATATTTATCCTTCCTCTTAAAAAAAAAAAGGAAAGGAAAAAAAAAAGAGGTAGGGGGAAGGGGGTAGAGAGAGAGGGAAAATAATAATAAAAAAAAGATTGACCAGGATAAGGAGGGGGAATATAAGTGGTAAAAGACCAACCACAGCACGAAATATGAAACATAAATCACTGGGGTCAGGGAGAGCAGGGGAACTTGGTTACTAAGGCTCCAGATGGATTAAATAATGCACGTCCTGAGGGAGAGTGGGAAGGCAAGCACTAAAATAATAACAGAACAGAATGCTCCTATGTCGAAAGGTTTGAAGACAAGCCTTGTTAATTCAGAAAACAGCAGAGTTAAATTAGCCCAGGTCCCTGTGAAAAGTAGTGTTACATATTGTGCAGAGAGATAAATTTTCACTCACTCTCTCCAATAAACTGGCCACTGACAGGTGACCGCTGTGAGTAGTTCATTAAAATGTCCAATTCATGAGAGACTTTCAAAATTTATAATGCTTCCTATAGACAACAGGGTCAAGTTCAATGAGAAAGGAAGAGAGCAAAGTAACTAAAGGAATTATTCACTAATTACCTTTTAAACACATTTGCAATTTTTTTTCAACAAGTATTAACTTGCTTTTAATGCCTCTGGGTTTACGGCTTTAAATCAGAGAGGGAGATCAGAGTTCAGCACACATCCCTGTTTTCATTGTCCTCTGGATGGAAGATTTTTGAACATGTAAAACCATGTGCTAAAGCCCTCAGAGTAAATTATTTTAGAAGATATAGGATCAGACATTTAGCGCAGAATGGAATAGTGATGGCAATTTTAATTAGCTTTCATTTACCTGTAAGCCAAGAATATACACTGAAGTTCAGTAATTATGAGTGGGGTGGATAGTACTGCACATTATGATAAATTACTGGACACCTATGAAGAAAGCATCACATGTAAATAACTTCATTATGTTATCAGGGATATCTTTCCCTAATGTGGTAAGTAAAGCTGAATTTCTTTGCAAAATTTTGGCCATAATTGTTATGCTATTCCAGAAATATTCTAAAATTTGAACGTATTTTAGACAAATGTATATCTTATAAGACTTGGAGGAAGGACAACGGCAGGAAAACAGTACATGGCATTTGTTTCCTTTTGAAAATATTCCTTGAAAATCACCAGGCTAAAGATCTGTCTTAAATCTTAAATCTTAAGGATTTAGCCTGGTGAAAAACACACATCTCCATGGTAATCTGAGCATGCTCATCTATGCCAATGGACGAGCAGGACTTTTCCTGAAATTGTAACTTTAGGCTGCTGCAGACTGGGTCTGGTTTGCTATCTGCAAAGCCTTCTAGCATAGAAGGTAGTCTTCCTCTTTGTTTGTTATTCTTTGCTCATTGTTAGTCTTGCCACACACAGGTGACGATTATTGCTGCTGGTTTCCCCATTAGCTCATCCTTGAAGCCTAAGAAGGCATAAAACCCAGAAAGCTTTTGTTTCTAATTGTCACTAGAAGAGGAATATAGTCCAGGACAGTTTTGACTATGTCTCTCTTTGGACTGTCTTCTGAATGAAAGTAGTGGTGGACTGCTAGAACACAAGGACTGACATGAGGAAGGGGACAACTGATTGATTTAAGTGGATGGAAGAATCCTTTCAGTCAAAAAGAAGACGGAAATGTTATGAATTGAAAATTATGAGGAATAACAGAGAAGCATGAATGAGTCAATGGAAGGTTGGAGAAGGATCCCAGAGGAAAACTGAAAGGCATTTGCAGAAAATCTCAGAAAGACAAAGACAAAATGTGGCTAAATTTAGCTAAGGACAAAGGGGTTAAATGGGAATTGCTTCCAGAATCAAGGAGAATATTTCCAGGCATTTCCAGGGAAAAGTGAGCTACATTAGCAGTCATTATGCTGTTTTCTAATCACCTAAGCTTTTAAAATTAATATAATATGTTAATATATNACTGTGATTCTGTAATAACATGTTTTGAAATCTACCTTTGGGACAGAAAAGCATCTTTTATTGTAGAAGTTGGAAGACATGTAGTGAAAGTGAAGGAAGGGAAGTTAAAGGAAGAAAGAATCAGAACAACCTCATGATTAGAACTATGCAAGAAAATGAGTGGATTGCAATTTGCAGGTTAAGACAGATAAATGTTGCTGTCTACATGTGAACTAGGTGCTGCATCTCCCCTTGTACTCAGCTAAATTTAATGTACAAAAGGGCTACGCAGCAGAGCATACATGGGTATTACCTTCAGGGTGAACTGATTAACATAAATCTCCATTGAATCACACAGGCTGACATTGTCAGGATTCAAATCCTGACTTGAGACATTGTGACTGTGCTGTAGAAGTTCCTGGGCAATAAAAGATTTTTTCATGAGATTGCTATCTGTGCATTCCTCTGGTTCTTGGTTGGATGATTAGAGGCCCAAGAACTTGTTTGGCATAAACAATGAGAATTCACAGCAACAAATGCAGCAAATAAAAATAATGTTTCCACCCACAAAATGCTATCTAATTAAAGTGTCTTTGGAAAAAAATTATATTTCAGACAACAAGCATCTCAAATTCAGAATCTATTTGGGAAGGACCATTGACATGAATCTCATTCCAACACGGTTATTTTTGTAGGGGCATAAATGCCATTTTTTTTTAAATATAAGTGAATGATCAGCACTGTAGATAAGCCATGAAGGGTGTTCATCATTGCATTTTGAGAAGAGCCTTGAATAAATATATATGTCCCAGAGACCACACACTGAATGATGATGGGAAAAGATTATACTGAATAGTTATGTGTAAGAAAATATTACCCATTTTATGAGGCAAATTTCCTGTAGGGAAAAAAAAAAAGGAAAAAGCAATGTGATCATATTATTGATATCTTTATAATAATGCATACACTGACAGAGTAAATTAAGGTTGCATGAGCAATTTTAATTCTGGGGTTTTCAAATTTTTGAATGCCTGACTTTGCAACCTTAATAGCTTCTCTTAATACATTTTATGTGCAATTATATAAAGTGCAGTGCTTTTTGATTTATTACAAATGAACATTCTTTGTTTGCTAGAGTCGTGTACATCATTAGTTCAAGTGGAAGAGCAGCATTTAGATTATATGTGTTTAGAGTGTCATGCTATGACTTTCTAAGGCATATCTGATCATGCTAAAAAATCTGATCATGAAAACTCAGGGTGAGAACAAAAAGATGGATGTCATTCAAATCACTAGATTTCTGGATATATTTGTAAATTTGTTCAAAACTCTTCAGGACAATTTTTTAGAAATTAATTGCCATAAAAATGCCATTAATTTTTTTTACAAAAATATTAAACATATTTTAAACCCATTTCTGGAGCAGTTTTCCATTCCTTTAGGAACATCAGAAGAACATTAGAAAACAATGGCCCAGTATAATGTTCAAACAGGTCCCTAAATAATATATATATAGTCTCATTACCCTCATACGGAACTAAGTTAAAATTATTATTAGGTTTTAAGTGAAACAAGTCCTTTTGACAATTGCTTAAAAATAACATTTTTTTGAGATAAATCCTTATATACAATCTCCCAGACCTTTTCGTATGTAGATTCCTAGGGAGCAAGAAAATAAATGATTTCTTAATTTGTCAGTAGTTTACTGAATGTTACTGGAAGCTTCTTCCAGCTTTTAACATAATTACTCCACTTGGGCACGGTATTGTTCCTTGTGTGGTCTCACAAGGTGTTATCCTCACCATGCTCAACAGCATCCATCCTCATAGGGGGAAATTGTGCTTCAGAAAGTGCTTAGTCATGGCACGAGTCCTCATTGTCATGTCCTCTTTTTGCTTATCAGGGGAATTCCTGTGCTGCCAGAATCTCAGGAAAGGGAACATAGCCTCAAACTGTGCCATTGCTTGTTCTGTGTGTCCCAGATGAAGACAGAGGTAATGAATACCATCCCCATCACAGCCACTATTCCAGTCCACTCTTGGTAAGGCATGGTTTTATGATCTAAAAGGCAGCCTTTTATACAGCTAATGAAAATAATTCCGTCTAGCAAAGGGCAGGGACTTGGGGACGGGACAATTCTTATTCATCTTCCATAGCTACTTCACTTCAGCAAGACCACTTTGCATTAATAAAATGAGGGAGGATTCTATCTGAGATGATGTTTACCTGGATGTACAAAAGTAAAAACCTTTTTTTTTGTTTTTTTAGATTTTATATAATTTTAGAACTCAATTAGTTTGCAACATTTGAGGGGCTTCATTCCAAATTGAACAAAAATGTGCCATTCCAAAATTTTTTGCATAATAAAAATTATCTGAAAAGTGTAGTTGGCAACATTGAAATATTCGTAAATAAATGTAATAATCTATTTCAGTGAAATCGAGCAAAAAGCTTTAAAAAGTGCGCATTTTATCTCATTAAACATCAAGAGAGAAAAATAACATTTTTTAATTTTCTATGTAAAAGCTGTGAAATTGACATATTTCCATCAACTATTTCACTTTAATAAATTTACATCTTTTGCTAAAAATCTGCTCAAACAGTATGCTGATTCCAGTAATCCCTTTCTTACCCTCAGAGAGACTATAACTTGTTTTCATGTTGATGTGGTTTTCAGAGATTCTGTAAAAGAGATTCACTTTTAAATCAGAGAAATTGAGAGACACTCAGAAAGCAAGAAAAGTCTGAGAAAAACTTACACAGAGAAGTCAAGAGACCATGTGCTGATTTCATGATTTTCAGGTGAGCAGCACTACACATAGTTTTCACAGCTCTTCATCTAAAGTACAGAAAACCCTGCTAAGACTCATTATTGACCATGACACAACTTGGTTGCTGCCTACAGAAAGAGAGAAATTAATTACTCATGGTTCTGTATTTTGCTGATTCATTTCTAATATATGGATAATGTACATCACATGGATAATTTGTATAGAAAAATATTTTGAGAAACTAAGAGTTTTCTGATTTTTCTATAGGTATCTCAGTGTAATGTGTTTTTTTGTAAAAATGGTCAATGAATACATATAGATTTACTCCTGGTTGAATGTCATTTATTTATTATCACACCAATTTTAAGACCAAACCATTTTTTTCATAAGTAAACAAAACTCTCTAGGTTCACACATGTTTCTTGTGTACACCTGGAAACATTTCTATCTGTAGTGGAAACTAAAAGTACTTTTGACAGTTCAAAAGTAGTCAAAATGAGAAAAAGATCCCAACAGATCATATGATGGTGTTAACATCACTAAAATTATTGCTTTGAATTATACCACTTTTCTATTGATAAAATAAAAGTAAGAAAAAAACCCTTGAAGCTTTTTTTTTGCTTTGTTGTTGTTGATTCAATACAATATCTATAGCAGCAAATATGAAAATAGCAGAAAACAACAGAAAAGAGATAAAAAATTACTCGCACTTATTCATGCTTTTCAGTGATGTCATTCTGGTCACTTCATAAATCAGGGAAGAAAGATGTAAAGAATTCATATTGTTACAGTATTTTGGATTGTACTATTACAGTGCTATCATTCATACATTTTGGTCTGAAATCACACAGAAAGGCTCTGATATCTGTGATGTTCACTTGACAGGTAGTGTCCCTCCACGTTTTCCCCATCCAGCAGTAGCTTGTATGGCTGTGGAACTTTCCTGCATTGCCAGCAATAAATTCTCACAGGCAAAGGAGGTGGATAGTGTCAAATACAACAGGCTTTGTGTTTCATGGAGATAAAATTCTACAGCCTTCTTGGTACTTCTCTTAAAAGAGTAACTTTTGGCATCCCTTGAATGAGCTCACTGCTCACCTGTCTCCTGATTCCACTCCCTGCAGTTGTCAGGTTTGCTCAGAGTTAGTGCTAGATATAGTGGGAATGGGTTTTGTTTTGCAGGCCCTCTTCTCCTTCCTAAGGATCTCTCTGATCACAGTGTGATGTACTAATGAATGTAGGAGGGAGGTAAGAGATCAGTCTTGTCTGCCACAGGTTGCTATTCTTCAAAGAAAACTGTTTTCTTGAGTTTTCCTGTATTATCCCTAAAAGGATAATACAGTTTCTTGAATTTCTTCCATCCTTCTAGCCACTGCACAAAAGGAGGAATTTTGTCAGTAATGTAAAAATGGTGAAAGACCCCTTATAGATTTTCTCTTCCATAAATGCATGTCAGAGAAAGAAATGAAAAACAATTATTGTGTTTCACAGTAAGAGCTCAGATTCTATCACATCTTTTGAAGTCTGTAGTTTGCTGATGAGGCATGATCCATTTTAGAAGAATGCAATTCTGTTGGACAGTTCAAGCTATTATTGGAAGAGTTGCACACTCTTCCAAATTTAGAATTCTCTTGGCCTGTTTTCTATATAATTAACATAAATTTATATAAATTCTTGTTTGTCTGAGCTTTATTGAGTAACAACAGATTGCTACATTTTACATCTGCCTTGAAAGTATTCTAATGAGAAATTCACTAGAACACAACCTGCAGCAACTTTGGTTAAAATTACATATTTAAAAAAAAAAGTTACTACATAGATAATTTTAAATTGGTGAAGGAAATGCTTATCCCAAGCATGTTCTTTTCAGATATAATTTCACAAATCTAATTTTCTAAAATACATTAAAATTATTCAGCAAATAATATTCACATTGGAAAATTAATTTGCAGATCACCTTTGAGCAATCCAGTTTCCTTAATCCCTTTCTTTTAAATAACTAAAATCAGCAGTTTTTTCTGCCCATGAAACCAAAAAATAGCTGATTTATATATGGCTTTTTCTTCTGTCAAAAGAAATTCATGTATGCGCTGAAAATAAGAAATAGGAATTTTTATGCAAAAAGATAATTAATAAAATGAATGACATTTGTATAAAAATGGTGTTTAGCTTGGTAGTGCATCCTCAGTCAACTCCTCAATATCTTTTATCCAATATTATAAAGCCACTTATGTTCAATACCGATAAATGTGCTACTTTGTAAAGCTACAGCTGAAATAACATTTCAAAGCTGCACTTGGCAAAACAATAATAAATGCATTTTGATAAAATCTCAATTCTATTTTTTGAGGATTTATTTCTAAACTGTTGGTACACTCTCCACCTTATAAAAAAATTAAATGTGTTCTAGCAGGATCGTCATCTGAACAGCAGCTTGAAGGGAGTTTGAAGTACTGCTGCTGTGTCTGCAAGACTCTGATCAGGACCTTGTTTGTCAGGCTGCGTGTTTGTCAACACTGATATATCAAAGAGGTCAGGTCAACAGCATTTCAGTATAAAGTGAGCAGGACTGGGTCAAATGGAAGCCCTGAGCCTTGTACCAACATCAGATGGGAAAAATGTGAAGGACATTTAAAAGGAGGCAATTGTTTCTCTCTCCTCACTGAATGCAGGTGTATGTTTGTTGACCTGGATGGTGCTTTTTTAGATTAAGAAAATAAGGTAACTCTCAACAATATTAAAACAGGAAATCATTTGGAGCAGAAAAAGAACATTTCAAAGTTTCAAAATACTCTCAGATCTTAAAGACTCATAAGAGAATGTGGAAACTGAGTGAGATTGGAAGGAACAGGAGTGGAGGCCAAAATCAGACTTCCTTCAAGAGCAAAATATACCCAGCCTGGATACTGTCCCCAAACACACTCATGAGCAAGTCTAGATGTCGTATCCATTCCCCATTCAGGCATTAGCACTGCCGACTCTTTGCCTGTCTCGAAGTGTCCTTTCAAAATCTGTCCTGATTTTAGGCTGTGATTACACACACCAGTCGGAGATGGTGCCTTTGATCAGTTATCATCTGCTTTTACAGATGGAGGCAATGTTATTTGCCAAAAGCTGCAGAGCAAATCAGAAGCAGAGTAAGAAACAAAATCTGGGTCTAGATTTAAAATAGATCTGCTACCAGTAGACCGGCCGAGCAATAGACTTTGCATATTTATGACATTTCAGCCAAACACTGAAAACAGTATTTGATTTTCCAGCCCGAGAAATGTAATTACAACAATATGTTATTGATTTGCATGGTGCATTTTGATGTTGATACTAAACACTTTAGTGGAGAATGGATAATATGACTGGGTAGATGGACAGCTGCCATAAACCAAAAGGATGTGATGACATTTCTGCAATGTGTGATCCGCAGTGGCTCAGAACTGATGTTCAGCAGTTTAAGCAGAAATTCAGATGTTAGGACACTGGACTTGAAAGCCCCCACCTAGTACACTGTCCCTCTGCCATCTGTCAGAGCAGGTTGGGGTAACACCATAACAAAACATCTACAGCTAATCTCTGCTGAAGGTTTTAAAGATTATTCCAAGGAGTTATTCAGCTGCAATCCAAGGACATATCTTCACTACCACTGAATTAAGAGTCATTTTACCAGTGAGAACGACATGGTTGTAGTTGGCTTGGCTGAAAAAGGACTCCTCAGAGAACTATAATCTGTGCTGGTTCTCTGAGTGAAAAACAAAGTGAATGAAAACCAGAGAAAGAATTTCTTTTAAATACAGAGGTGTGTGCATGCTGGGGACTGACACACTTTTATCACCATTCAGAGAGCTGTCCTCAGATCAGCACTGCTTGATCAGGAAAAGAAATCTGACAATGTATAGCACACATCTGTTTATATTAGCCACCCTTACCAGAAAGTTGACAGGGTTTGTCTGCCCAGGAGGTTTGCAATCTTGTGCTTCCCACCCCCACCATTTTTTCTCCTTCTCTTTCTCCATAAGGAACATTCTTTCTGTTTTGAGATATAAAATGGCAACCTTGGGGCTTGGTTGCTTTTTTCCTTTCCCCTTAGGTTTTTCTGTTAAGGTCAACATTGCTTCAGAGTCCACCTATCACTTCTAATCCAGTTGTTTCCAGTATTCATTATATCAATTCCTAGCACAAAAAATATCACCTTCCTTGACTCTATCTGTGACTTCTACTGCTCATCATGAAGAAATTCAGAGCTGTTGAATGATGATAGGTTAGAGTGAATAAAAAAGCGCCTGCAACAACAACAAAATAATAAAAACAGGGGAAAAAAAAGAAGTGGAGAAGAAGGTTTCTGAAGAATGTGGAAAAGATAAATAGGACTGATACTTTGTTTCATTGTCAGTAGCACTCTGGGGTTATTTGAAGCACTTATTTATGCACTGTAAGCAGAACAATACTGAAGAAGAAATGATTAAATACCAGCTCTCTGAGCAATAGACATCTCATTGTGGCAGGCCTAGACTCACCACTGGGTGGTTTTGATAAAGGCAATATGAGTTGATAACTGATACAGTTTGCCAGGGAGTCATCTGGGGATGCTGACAGCTACTATGCTTTAATAAAATCATTAGAATGTAAATGTTTTTATTGCAAAATAAAGAGCCTCCAGCAAAGTTGACACTATCGCTGCTCCCTCCACTGAATGAAAGCACCGATTAGCATTCAAATGATATAATGATAGCCTGGTTATCTTTATTAAAATTTTTCAAATCGAGTCTTCATTTTGCATGATTGAGTTTTAAACAAATGCAATATTCAGTAGGCTGGTGAGTCAGTCTGAACACTCTTGAAATAATTAAAGTGTGCCTTTTATTTTTTTAAACATGTGTTTCATAAGCAATGAATTGGATTTGCTATTTTAATATGACAATATCTAGTTAGCTTTGCATAAAATAGGGATGTTATAGCATAATTATTGAAAGAGTACAACTTTTAAACATATGTTTCATAAAGCTGAATTCAATTTTCTAAAATGTGGCAGTGCCAGTCAGCTACTGAAATAATATCAAAGGATGACTTGATTGTTTAGGTTAATTTCTTGGACAATCTTTGCTATATCGTAATTGATGGTAAATTGTATGCTTTGTGGTATTTCTTTTCAAAGGAAACACAGAACTCATTTCCCAAAATGCTCATCAATTCACAGTTCAGACTTTACAACTGCAAGAAAATGAAGGAAATTCTAAGTAGTTCAGACTCTGAATTTCTGCAATGTACGATTTAATGTAATCTAGCAGAGGTTTTGAACTATCCAAGAAGAGCCTCAGGAAAACTGAAGCATAAATTAACGATCTAAGTCCATTAAACTGTACTCTACATAGGTTCAATCAATCATTAATAAATATTTAGAAATCCTATAGGACCTGATCTCTTTTTCATGACTTCTTTCAGTCTTGTCAACTTAGGCTAACCTTTCTCCTGGATTAACCAACACTATAAAACATAGTGTACCACAGATATCAATAAATACACAGCATTGTAAGCAAATATGCTTTGGCTAGTTCTTACTTATAAAAAATCAAGAGAATCAATGATGACATAAATGTTCTTTAAAAAACATGCGCCTGAAATAGCTGTAGTATTGACTCCAGCCTGAGACAGATTCAGAGCTGAATTCTAAAAAAAAAAAAAAAATTCTGAATAGCTGACAAACTCTTGTACCCATTGTTTGAGGAAGAAATTGATAGTGTAGGAGCATTCTTACTTCTTAACAAGTAATGTATTATGATGACTTTCTGAAGCTGTTCTGGATGTTTCAGAAGATTCTAAAGAAACAGACATTTCATTATTTACATTTCACTGAAGATGTGCCAGGGACTATCATCAAAAGAAGGAATATAAATATCCCTCTGGTAATAAAGCTAACATGAGAAAACAGGAATGTTAAAAACATACCCTTTTAACTCTTGGGCATTAGGAAGTACCGGCACAAAAAATGTGTGTTATAGAAAAAAAGACAACAAATAATTGTGAGGGTTTGGTGCAGAGTTTTGGGGTTTTTTAATATATGAGTATGTATAAGAGAAAAAAAACTTACCTAAAAAATTAGAATCTGTCAACATAGTATTATTACACCAATTTGACTAAATGGGACTAGTATATCTTTAGCAGCAGCATCTATGAGAGGACTACTTAGAGCTGCAGTAACTGCTGTTGAGGAAAATACATTCTTTTTTGTGCCCAAAAGATGTTGTTATAATCTAAAGGACACAGGAAAGAGTTCAGGCCACAGCATTCCTTTCCCTCTGCATCAGATTTCAGAACAGTCTGTAGAGCAGCCTGCATCATCCTAAGAGCCTTGTGCTTGGGGATTAATCCCTCCCAGAGAGAGACATCTCTCCTGTCTACTGCCAGTGCAGTCAGTCTGGTCCAAATGAGGGATATTGCAACAGTCTTTGGAACTAAGCTTCAACAAATGCTTTATAGCATTATTTAGAATTTTATGAGATTACTGATCTGGAAGAAGAAAAGCTTTCCAGTTTATAAATAAGTTGTCTTTTAATGACAACTTGAAAGAGTGAAAGCAAGACAGTAGTAAATCTATGTAAAAGCCATTTCAATATAGGTTTTGCTGAATGACCAAGGGAAGTCTTCCTGCTATCACCCACAAAATATTGCTATATGGAAATCTTCTTGTGGGGCTACATACTGTAACCACACAGGCACTTATGTTGGAACGGGTATATAATATATTTCTTCACTTCTTTCAAAATTTTTCTAAAGCAAACCAGACTTTTTTTTTTTTTTCAGACAGAAATTTTCACACAGGAATTCAACTGTAAGTCTGATACTTACACATGCCATTTCTTTGAGACAGGTATTGTTCCAAATGTCTAATTTGGTTGTCACATGAAGTTTCATAAAACAGATCTAATCAGTGTGTATGGTTATAATCCAAGTCTGAGGGAAGAAAAAGGGAAAAGAAAAAGAAAAAGGTGGCATTCCACTTTTTGTTATCCGGCCCAGGTATTGCATTATCGATTCAGGGAGGAAATGTGCTGAGCAAGTGGCCCTGGATGGAACTAAAAGAAACCCTTGGGACCATTTATGAGATAGAATTTGAGCCCAGTTAAAGAGCTATAGCACATTTTGTTCTTCTTATTGACAAGGAGAGAGTTTGCTTTTTTTTTAGTACAATCAACACAGTAACACGTGCTTTAGAGATTAGGAAAGACTGCAATCCCTACATGTGTAAACGCTGGACAGACATGACTGAAGTCCGAAGTAAATGAAGAGCAGGAAGGTAGATGTGGGTTTGGGTGGACATAGGCCTATACTAGATAGAAAATAAAGAGACAAAAAATATGGAAGGAAAAAACATTGGATATGTCAATTGAGGGCTAACTGAGCAAGAAAATCTTTAACTGTGGGCAGTGCACTTTTAAGTGGGTACTGAGGCTTTTTCAGATTGTACTTGTTTGGTTTTAAAGATAAAGTGGCAGGAAAATTGTTACCTTTTGAATACAGGAGAGTTTTTGTAGGCATACAGGCCTGAGCAGAATGAAATTAAGCAGGTTAAATTGATAAAAGGAAAATAAAAAGGAAAAGAACGACTAAAAAAGAAAGAACCTAGAGAGAGAAAACCTAGAGAGAGGATTTCCAGAGAAAAGAATAAGTAGAGAAAGATGGAGAATACTGTAGAATACTGTACAGTGTAAAAACCCATGAAATTGCAAGAATAATATAGAAATATGGGAATATATTAAAGTAGATAATAAAAGAAAATTAAGATTCAGTTATAGCCTTAGAAAGGGATTGATCCATTGCTACATTTCATAGCATTATCAGTAGCAGTATGACATAACTTGCATCCTGAATTTTCAGTCTTTTTTAAGAGATGGTATCAACCTCATGGGGGACAACACACAAACTGTGTATGTTTTTCAGATGCTAACACATGCTGGACAAAGTTCAGCAGCTGCACTCACAAGAGCGTGTTGAAAACGTGACTGAACTGCTGGCATAGCAATCCAAGTGTCTTGAAAACAACTGCAGTGCAGCTTTAGCTGCCATCCTCTGCCTCCTTCCCATACTCTTCCTTCTGGCTCACAGAAGGCTGTCAGACACACGAAATTCTCTGGACTTTAACTAACAGAATAAAATATCTAATATAAATTACCTTTGACTGCTGAAAATCTTTATTTACAGCTGCTCTGAGCTGCATCTGGAGAGTTTAGGTAGAGACTACAAGTGCCAGATGGTGACCAGACTTACCCAATTAGCAATCTCTCTTATCCTGTGCCTGGGTTTGCAGAGTGACTCCTCACATCACAGTTGCCTGACTCAAGCCAGTACCTCTATGGTCTAAAATAGTAAATACTAAAATAGGAACAACGTTGTCAGGTGAGCCAACACAGAGCTCAGTAGGCTTGGCTCAGTCGGAAGGTGCTCTTTGCTCTGTTTTTCTGGCTGTTGAAATTAACGATGTAGCTCTTGAACAGTTCAACTTGTTGACAGGTAAGGCCCAATCCTGGACTGCTTTTTAAGGCAGTGGTATGTTTAGAAGAGTAATGAGGGCTGTCCTGAGTGGACAAAAGTGACAAATCAGGGAGAATGGGATAAAAGAAGGTTGACATTCTCAAGTATAGGTATTTATGTTCAGAAAAAAAAAAATCTACAAAGAAGCTTATCAAAGCATATTCAAGTTCAAAAAGATCATCTGCTGAAATCTATGTGACATATAAAATGATTGAAAAATTTTCATTTATATTTGTAATTGTGCTAAAGCACATCATCTAGACTGATCTGTGATTAGACTGCTACATATAGTTGGAAAAACAAATAAAAATCACAGGCTTTTCCAGTGCACAGTTTAGGAAAGGCAGAGCTATGCAGATGGATTAAAAGTACAGATCCTCATGGGATTTTTTGAAAACATACCCTCTCCTACTTGAAGAAATGATTAGTCTCATCTAAAAAGTCTAATTAAAATTGTTATGTTACTCTGACTATGCTTCTCCAGGTGATTAGGAAGACAGGGTCTTGTATTACAGCCTGAAGGTGGAAAGAGGTTGATGTTTACATTTTGTTAGATAGAGTTTCTTTTGCTTTTCTGACCTGCCCTTGGCACAGAACAGGGACCAGGGGAATGTCAGCTTTAAGACACTCAACACCCAGAGACTCTCAGATCACTTGAGAATCATTAAAGCCTCCTCTGCATCACAGTGCCAACTCCTCCCAAGCAGGGGAAGGAGAACAGGAATGGGAAGGGTTTTGATGAATATATATATAACCTGGGAAAGGCAAAGTGCAGGACTTTATTAACATGTACTGCAAATCTCACAAGAGATATCCAACATACTATAGGAGTCGGGTTTCCAACTGTTTTGTGCTGCAAGAGTAATTAAAAATGACTACTGATGAGGATTGAAGGTATTTGCCCTCCTCTGAAAAGGCTGCCACAATAACAGCCTGTTATGCTCATATGAAAATCATACTCCTTCCTCCACACCACCTTTATGGCTGCTTCAGTTAAAGCTTCATAGAGCTCATAAAGTTGCTTTGACCCTGAAAGACAAATAAATGCAAAATAAATCAATGTGAAACTCACAGCATGCCAGCGTGTCCCATCACACCTCTTTGGAAAACTCACTAAATTTCAGCAGGTGTAGCATATCAGTATACATCTGTACTAGTTCAGTAACAAAATAGTGACTAATTACACTGTTAGCTTTGATTTCTGATTGTTTTGTATGGATAGTATTTTAAGGATTTAATGAGTAAATTAAATGGGTCATCCAATGAAACAGTACAATTCACATAGCAGAAAGGCTGAATGAGTGCTTCATTCACTCCTTGGTTTTATTCTGCTTCTAGCTGCTTACCATCATTTTTCCTGAACACTGGATATTCCCTGGTTTTCTCTGCTCGTAATTGTTATTTTTCAGACATTAGATTTACTATTTTTCTTCTTTTGTGTGTAGTAGTTTTGTAGCAGTTATTGGTTTTTTTGTAACATAATTTATATTTGTAGAAATTGTGACCCAAAGAGACAAAATTAGAACTCAAAGGATCAGTTCAGAAAACATAAACATCTATAAAACTTGGTCTGAACCTGATTCAAAAAAAAAAAAAAATTGGGTAAGTTTAAAAACACTTCTAAGTCAAGGTTTCAACTTCTGTAAAAATTTTGGCTACAGCTTAATATGAAATTGCTTGCTAGGAGCAAACAGAGTTATTAATTGGCACCATATTATTGATATCTAGTGCAGGGAGGTTGTACCCAGGGAAGAGGTGGAAATTAGATACAATTCTGGGCTCTTCTTCTATTCCTGATTCTATTCTGTTTTGCTGCATAGCTTTTTTTGCTGTAGCCCAAATTTGCTACATGATATTGTGTTGATCTGCATGTTATGTGTAGTCACTTGCCCAAATTATTCCCTGCCTCTTGTTTCTCCTTGCTACCATTTCCCTGGCTTTGGGTAAGGGAATTACAACTTACTCCAATGCCCTGCAACCTGAGATTTAAGTATTATGGCTGCTGACATAAAAGGGGATCTCATTCTCTTTTATTCCTCCCCGCATATGACCTCAATCTCTATCCTTTAGATAGCTGATTATCCAGATCCTCTGACTCTCTTTTAATCCCTTCTCCTTCATTTCACTGAGACTGCTCATGGAGTAAACCAGGATTTTCTTTTAAGTGAGGTGGAATTATCTAGCTTTCTCGAATCACCAATATATCTTTAGCAAGACGCTGGGCTGATGAAAACATAATTGTAATAAACTGTGCTAAGGGTTCTGAATCTAGGGGTTTGTTTATACAATTTGCATTATAAATAAAAACTTGAGCTTTTTTCTTTTTTTAATGAGAGATATTTGAGGTTACTCATACACAGTCCTAAAAAGACATATGAAAAATTAGCAAGGGATTTATTTTGAGTAACTAGATCAAGGGTAGAATTTGTTCTTCACAAGGGAAAGAAATAACACAGCTTGCAGGAAATTGATCAATGCCTCCAGACCCATATTGTGAATTTTTCTTCTTTCATCTTTACACACAGAAATAAAGGGACCTATCTGTTTCAACTGGAGTTTTATAGGTATGTTTTACCTGCATTGACTGAGTTATCTGTCTCCTTGCTGGCAAGGAGGTGGGTAATTCCCTATTTGAAAGTGTTGCATTTTTACAATGAGCTTTTTTGGGCAAACATCAGAAGTGACCACAGTCTCAAAACACAAGGAAGAACACAAATTGGAAGAAAAACACAGCATAATAGACCTTCTCATATTGTGCTCAAGGGGACTCCAGGGACCAGCCAATCCATACAAGAAGAATAGTGTGAGCTAGATGGGACCCAGTATGATTAATCACCTGAGCAATGCAGATTTAGCGCATTAGGTGAAAAGATAAATGTGTAAAACGCTGTGTCAGAACCCATGGAGTGGCCCACACGGTAATTCAGGGTCAGTAATTGAACTTCACTCTAATTATCCTGGGGAGATAATATTAACTTATAGTTGACTGTGAAAGAGAGAGTCCATAATTCATCACTCGATGGGGCTGCTCATTGCATTGTGTTATTGAAATATGATGGCTCCATTTTTATCCTGTCATAATGACAACTGATGTGCTTATTTTCTTTCTCTGTGCCTCCAGGGGATGATGAAATAGTAAGCAAACATTCTTTCTGGTGAAAGAACAGCACTTTATCACACTGGCTTCAGCTCTAAAAAAGCACTTGCAATCTCAGAAACAATTTCTAGAATGAAGGCCAGGCATTTCCCCTTGCATTCTGGTTGTAGTCAGCTAACCTAAAGAAAAGCCACTGCCTTTTTCTCTTTATGACATATAATTTTTCCTTTCTCAGTTATCAGTTTCAGTTTCTTAGGTTTTTTTTTTTTTTTTTTGAGAAGTTTCCTTTCCTTTTCTAATTTTCCCAGGGTACATTTGACTCATTCCATTCCTTTCAAAAATACAAATATTCATCAGCAAATATTTTAAAATCAGCCCCTAATTCAGTTTGACTTTTTTCAGCATCTGAAAAGTGATAAAATTTTTTCTGTGTCAGGAACTCCCTATCTTTTGCAAACTCTTTTTCCAAGTAGCACAGATTCAGAGAATCATAGAATGATTTATATTGGAAGGGACCTTAAAGATCATCTAGTTCCAACCACCTTGCTATGAACAGGGACACCTTACACTAAGCCAAGCTGCTCAAACATCCAACGTGGTCTTGAACACTTCCAATGATGGGGCATCCACAACTTCTCTGAGGAACCTGTGTCAGTATCTCACCACTCCCACAATGAACCATTTCTTCCTAATATCCAATCTAAACATCTCATTTTAAAGCCATTCCTCCTTGTCCTATCACTACATGCCCTTGCAAAAAGTCCCTCTCCAGCTACCTTATACGCCCCCTATAGGTACCAGAAAGTCTCCCTGGAGTCTCTTCTTCTCCATTCTGAACAGCCCCAATTCTCTTTGCCTGTCTTCATAGGATAAGTTCACCTTTATTCATCTTAGTGGCTTCATTTGGACTCACTTCAACATGTCCATGCTCTTCTTGTGTTGAGAGCCCCAGGGCTGAATGCAGCACTCCAGATGGCATCTCACCAGAGCAGAGTAGCAGAGGAGAATCCTCTCCCTGAACCTTCTGGTGGCACTTTTGATGCAGCCCAGAACATGTTTGGCTTTCTGGGTTGCACACATTGCTGATTCATGTCAAGCTTCTCATGAACAAACACCCCCAAGTCATTCTCCTCAGGATTACTTTCAATCCATTCCATACCCAGCTTGCATTTGGGATTGGCCTGACCCAGCTGCAGAACTTTGCACTTGAACTTGTGGAACTTCATAAGGTTCACATGGATTCAGCTCTCCAGCTGTTCAAGATCCCTCTGGATGGCATCTCTTCCATGTCATTTGCACCACACAGGTTGGTGACATTGGCAAACTTGCTGAGGGTACACTCAATCCTGCTGTCAATATCACCAACAAAGATGTTAAACAGTGTCAGTCTCAATACCAACCCTGAGGAAACTACTTGATACTGGTCTATACTTGGACATCCAATCATTGACCTGATCTCTTTGAGTGCCACCACCCAGCCTATTCCTTATCCACTGAGTGGTCCATCTGTCAAATCCATGTCTGTATAGTTTAAAGACAAGGGTGTAATGAAGGGACAGTGTCAAATGCTTTGCACAAGTCCAGACACATGCTGTCAGTTGCTCTTCACTTGTCCACCAAATCTGTAACCCTGACATAGCAAGCCACCAAATATTTCAGACACAATTTACTCTTAGTGAAGTCATGATAGATTCAAAAATCACCTCCTCATTTCCCATGTACCATAGGATAGTTTCCAGGAGCACCTGCTCTATGATCTTGCTGAGCACAGAGGTGGGACTGACTGGACTGTAGTTCCCCAGGTCTTGATCTTTTTCCATTTTTTTAAATGAAGGTTATGTTTCCCTTTGTTCCAATCAGTAGGAACCTCACTGGACTGCCACAATGTCTCGAATATTATGGCTCAGCCACCTCATCTGCCCGTTTCCTCAGAACCCATGGATGTATCTCATTAGATCCAGAGAAGCTGTGGGTGCCTCCTCACTGAAAGTGTTCAAGACCAGATTGGATGGGGGTCTAGTGAAGACCATGGCAGGGGGGTTGGAACAAGATGATCCTTAAGCTGCCTTCCAACTCAAGCCATTTGATAATTCTATAATTTGCACATCTTCAGGGTCCTTAATGTCTCAAACCTGACCTTTTCCTGCAGTGAGTGGTTCTCATTCTCCTAGTCTCTACCTTTGCCTTCTGTGACTTGCGTAGTGTGGCTGAAGACTTGCCTTTTATAGAAATATTTATTTTATAGATGCACATATTTTTCTTGTAATATTCATAAATAAATATATTATACTTGACTATGCAAATATGACTCACAGGACTTCTGCGGTACTTCTTTCTTTTTTTAAACAGAAAACTATCTTGTACATAAACTGTACCTTTTTCATTTCTCTTATGTTTTACTATCAAATTATTTGGAAAAAAATATCTTTGGGCAATGTTTTCTGATATGTAATATTTTATTATGTGTTTAGAATTCTTTAATTTATGAATGTGCAAATTTTAAACCTCTACAGTGACAATGGAACAAGCTACAAGTATGTGTAAAAGAACATCTTGGTTCCCACAATGGATATTTTTTACTGTGGGACTATCTGAATTCAGATCACATCCTTTAAAGAAAAAGCATCACGTTTTCTTAAAGCTTTCCTACAAATTCATATTACCTTACACATCCAGATATAATGGAACCTTTCTGAAGCATGAAATAATTTTGTGTAGCCTTATGTTAAATAAAAATGTTAGAATATTGAGTTAATTAAGCCACTGATCTTTAATAGCAGCTATGTTCATCAGCTTAGATTCCTGCTGTCTTTCCAAATAAGTGAGTTTCTGTGTGTATCGTCCATCTCTGGTATTTTAGAAGTTCCACAGTCAACATAAAAAAAGGGAAAATAAAAGGTACAGCAATATTTTCCATTAGTCTCACAACTTAATCTAGTTTATATTTTTAAATAAATGGTTACATTTATACATTCTAACTTTTGTAAGCAGATCATAATGTCAAAAAATCCATATTTTCTTTAATAAAACTTATCCTAATGACTGAAGGCTTGATTTATGGGCAGGTTGTTGTCACCTTGACTGCCTGAACCCTTTCATTTACTGCAAGAGTTCCAAGACAGGTCACAATATTTACACTAGGTCAGAATAATAATGTCACCAGGATCCCAGTCCCTGACAATAGCCTATTAGTCTCATTTAAATAATTAACCGTAATTTCACCACAGGTGAAAACTGCAGACTGAAACCATAGCACACTACAGACAGCAACACACAACTGTGAAGGATACAAAGAACCCATATTGACAAAAAAGCATGATTAGTTGTTCTGATTTGCTAGCCATCTATTTTTATTTTCAGAACAGTCTCCAGCAGTACACAGATGATCATGAGATAAAATAAAAATATTTTTATTGTGCTAATTCTCAAAATAGAGCATTCATTCTAATAAGTATGGGGGTAAATGTGCTGCTTTCTCATGATGTAGTAAATTTCATGGCAAACATATACAGTCTATACTCTTCAGATATATCAGAAATAATTTATAAGGGGGCTTTTTTGATTGACAGAAAGCAGAAAACTTAGTCTCTCTCAAGCCCCTAACAAGTACTTCCTGATCTACTCCAGGTATTCAGATCCAGGTATTTCAAATCACTGGAAAATTCAAAAGTGTATAAGCACAACCAGATACCCTTGTGTACAATATAAGGACTGGAATAAAATATTACTGTGATTTGGACAAAGAACACAAGGGACACCTTCCTGTTCAGTGTACAGTTTGTGAAATTCAGTACTCAAAGTAGAAGCCTATTTTTCATCCACAAGAAATGATACAAGGCAAGCACCTAAGACTAAGATTTGAAGGCTGCATGGAGAGTAGGTGGGGGGTAAAAACAGATAATAAAAAGCACAGACTTAATGTACCCCCTGTACTGAGGTCAAGAGTCCTGCTTGCAGCACCTGCCTTGTATACACCCGTGGGTGGATGTCTCTCTGCTCCTCCCTGCCTGGGGCTCCTGCAGCAGGGTTCAGTGCTGCAGCCCTGTCACAGAGTGCCCTTAGCTGGTGCATTCAGCCCAATATCACCAGCACTCCCCCACGCTGGGCATACACATGGTGCTGCAAAGCCAGCAGTACCTGTGGTGTGACCTCTCCACACATGGCCATCTCTCTGTTTCTCCACGGCATGCTGCCATGTGTGTCTCATAGACGCCACATAACAAAATGATCTGGAAACAATGATGAGAGGAATGCTGCACACTGTCCAGAGCTCAGCAATTACACATGCTCCTGAGCTGCATGTCTCCAGAAGCTCAGATTTATGATGCAAAGGCTCTGCTTGACACAGGCATGCAATTTTTCCTTGTGTGCAGATAACTGTATTTGTATTTTCTTGCTGAACATAGGTGGATGAGCAGCTGGTGATAGTTCGAGGTGGTTGAAACTCCAAATCCTCAGAATAGAGAGTTTTAACCTATGAAGGTTAAGGAATGAAATTTTCCAAAGCAGTATTGGGGTAAAAATGGAAAGCACGAAAATTTACCAAGTACTGCAAACATCCTATGTAAGCTGGGCCACAATGCACCAAGAACACAGCAAGAATGACACTGGAAATATTTTGTCAGATTATGCTTATAATAGGAAACCTTATAATATTTTTCAGTAAACTACTTAAACCGATGTGGACCAATCATGGTGCCTAAAACATATGCAAGTCTTCAGAAAATTAATGTATAAAGTATGCAAACATTGTAATAAGATTACCATTCTTATTACAAAAGTGAAACTGCCTGTTAAAGCAGCTTCTACTTAAGTGTTGCATTGTGCAAGTAAAATTGGTATCCTGAGCTTTTGAATGAAACGTAATACTACCACATAAAATGAAACACAACAAAAGAGTTCTAACATCAATTTCAAAGTAGTAAATTTGAATGCACATTTTCTCTGGAGATGCATTCCTTCCTAGGGCAAAAAAAGGCCTCCTCAAACTAAAAAAATGCATCAAAGAAAGCACATATTTACTAGCTAGGTAAGATTTTATCCTCATTCTTATCTCACTCACAGAATTTGCACTATAGAGAGTGAAAGATAGAGTTCTTGTTAAATGTACTTTTCTCAAAATATTTTGTTTAATTAGAGCTTTTTTTGCTCTAGTACTTTCTAGTGGGATAATTTCTGTCTTCCAGACTTCCCTAATGGTTGAGAAATGAGAAATCCAAGAAAGATTCTTGGTTTTGCTCCAAGGAGCACTGTTTTATTACAGTCCTGTCTTGGGAAGACGTGTGACAGTTTGGTCCAGTGTGGACAAGACAAATTTTGAAGCCTTCGATAGATCTGTGAAATAGAAGACTCTGAATGGACAATTCCAACCAATCATGAAAAAAAAATGTGGGGAAAAAGATATGTGGGGACTCTCCCATCCACCTTACATCTGTGTAACTCAAGATGACACATCCATAACGTGCTACTTCTCATTTTCCTTGCTTTCTTTTTGAATAAAAGGGTAATTTTCACAGCATTTATTGAAATAGTGGATATTTCAAACCCGCATTTCATTTTTAACCAGCTATAAGGAGTTCCTTCAGATAATAAGTCAGTAATTCCTTCAGAAATCAATGGAAATGCTCAGAGCTATTATTATCTTGACAGCATATTGCAAGATTAGTAGAACAATTTCACTATGTTTATAACTACCTCATGCTGGCGTTTGATTCCCATTTGTCTTTAAAATGAAAACAAAGAAAAGTAGTTGCACAATCACTCTCAATCTCTGTCTCTCAAGCACCAATCATTCCATCAACTACACTATTATTTTTTTCAAAGCAATGAAAAAGTTCCTGTTAAGGAAATTTAAAAGTTCAAATGGATTTTAGGTAAACATAATTTAAAAATGTATGTAAAAAAGAGTAATTCATTTAGCACCATACTTAGAAAAAAAAACAAAGTCGATTACCAAGATATGGCTATATCATAATCTATTTTTAATGGCTAGGGAAAATACTCAGAAAGGTAAAAAGCACAACAAATTCCTGACCTACAAATCTGTCATGCTTTCATTAAAAACCCAAATATCCATACATAAATATATATATACACACAGAATTATAGTTTTTATTCTTTACATGTATGTGTTGGCTGCTATTTATCTCTTCATTGCCTTCCAGATGGTTAGAGATGGTTTCATTATTTGCTTATGTGCTTTTTGGTTTTTTGTGTGTGTTTTTTTTTTCTGCTTTTCTTTTTGTTTTTTTTTTTGACAAGGATTATGTATAACTGTTGTGTCCCTCTTGTTTTCCTTCCTTTTTAAAATAAATTAATGACTCTCATCTTTCAGTCTCAAAAATATGTTTACTTTTTGTGATTTCATTTGAACATCATCAGAAAAAATTTACTTGAAAACGTCTGTCTTATTTAAGTA
The DNA here is from genome assembly GCA_013397375.1 of Toxostoma redivivum. NCBI lineage: Eukaryota > Metazoa > Chordata > Aves > Passeriformes > Mimidae > Toxostoma > Toxostoma redivivum. Next base: position 123,504 of record VXBI01010433.1, read on the forward strand.
GTCCCATTTCTTCTTCCTTTGTTCTAGATTGGAAACTTCTTTTTCTCATCAATTTTGCTAATAGCAAATGGTGGCTTATAACTTTAATGTCTTATGAAGAACCATAAGCCATTAAAATACTTGACCTCCTAGGCATCATTAATCAACACCTCTCCTTCTCCATGAAGTTGTACAATGATATTCTTAGTTTTCCTTTTCTTATAAATATACATATTTTACACTATAAATTCAATTTCTTCTAAGTTGCACCTCATTTTCTGTCCAGACATTTAGGATTTTGTCCTTATGTGTTTGCTCAGTGCTTTTCAACTTACTCTCAGTAAGCTAATGTATTTTTTGCTTGCTGCACAATTTCTCCATACATCTGAGATCTCTAAAAACTCACAGTTCAAGGAAGTTTTCAATCTGACGATCTTTGCTTTAGTTATTTTGTATTTGTGCTTACAAAAGAAGGCCACTTATATCACTTTTTTCTTACTTCTTTCTCACCTGCAATATTTGTCGACCCTCTGAGTACATATGCCTTCCTGAGAGCCTGACTTTTAAATTTTTTTTCCATGTCATTTTACTTCTTAACCCTACCAGATCTTGAATACTATTGGTTTATTTTTATTCCCATTAAGATGGCCTTTCATCTTTACATTCTTATCCAATATTTCCATGCTGGCTGGAATTAGCTCTAACTTTCTGTATCATTTCCCTAATTCCCCATTCCTTTTGAAAGGAAATTCTGTGTGCTGAATAATTTTGCTATTTCTTCACAGAAAGCCTTATCCTGAGCAAGTTCACATTTTGGACTCCAGTAGATCTTTATCAGATAGCTCCATTGTTTTCTTGCCCCTCCTTTCTGCTCAGAGATTTTCAACAAGCTTCTCTCTTTTTCTTCTATCTTGGAAGCACACACATCCTTCCTCTTCAAAGCAATGCTCTTCCTTTTTTCCTTTACCTGCCTTTCTTGTACAAGCTCTTCCTATTTTATATTAATATTCCAATAACAGAAATTATCCCATCATGTATTTACTATACCAGTTTATTCTCAAACTTGATCAACTGGTAAGACTGACAACACTTTTTTCTCTCCCATATTTCTTCCTTTAATATACCTACAGCAGGGTATTTTGCAGACACCACATTTCCTTTGCACAAACATAAGAACAGGTATTTAAAAATAAATAATCATTTGTGTTTGCTTCATTTGTGAAATGCTTTTGCCATACCAACTTTCCACTTACCCAAAATAATATTCCAGCAATGCTTTATCAATACAGTTAGCCAAAAACACTGCGAAAAATTATTTTAAAAGTAAAGTGGATTGGATCACCTGGGTTTAGACTTCTAATAAACCTTACTTTGTTTCCAGACATAAAATTGAAAATTCAAGTAGACTCTTTGTGGATATCAACAAGGATTACATGTCTTTTACACAGGCACTAGCCACGTAATCATCTGTAAAATAAAACTACGGAAGAGGATAACAGAGAGTGTAATTAAATGTGTAACTGCAGAGCACCTGTTTCAGTTTTGCTTATTCTTTTTCCTTTGAGTTGAATTAAAGTGCTTCTTTTATCTTTTTGTGTTGTTAAAGAACAAAATTAAACTTGGGGTAAGCTATCACAGACCTTCAGGATGGAATAAACTGCAACTACAATATGCTCTATTTTTCATAGAGTTTATAATATTAGGGACATTTTTAGTAAAGATAGTAACAGACAGACCTTGAAAACCAAACTTCTGCAGGAAAACCAGAAGTGACATGACAAAGGGCTGACATAATATCCAAGATACTGATTTTTATTGTATTTGATGTCTGTTCAGACATGTTTGACATGTCTCTTTTCACACCTCTTCTCCTCTAATAGCAGCTGTGCTCTGAGATACATCTTCAATTTCCAGCCTTTTTTTAGCCTTCTCATCAAAGTGAAAAAAATTCTCCCAACACAAAAATAGCCTTCTCGTTCACTTGAACGAAGACTCCAAGTTTCAGTTTTGACCAAAACTTCTAACAAAGTAATTAATGTTTAAGTAAACAGGTATCAAGAATGTCTGTGTGTAAAAGGAATTATCCCGATTCAGCCTTTTATTTATTTTACACACATATCTACTTAACCTTCTCTAACCTAGCCATCTATTAAGAAACTCTACATCTTTGCATGGTGACTAAGCTTTTGTTTAACAGAATATTTCAAGCTTGGAAAAAATGAAAATAATATAACTGGTATTATGTGCTCATAACGTTTATAACTCAGTGAATGATGGCACAGGTTTAACTGATGCACTATTGTAAGAATCTGTTGTCAATTAGGGGTGTTAGCACTTGAATAAAATACCCAGTCATGCTGTCAGAACTAACCAAATTGATTACTTGAACCAATTAAATCTTTTTGCACATTATCCTGCTATGCAAAATTCCTTGCATAAAGAAATTAAACAGAATTTCCTGGTGTTCCTCTCCAGAAAAGAAGAAAAAAGGCTATAGTAAAGGGAAGAATCAAACAAAACTCAATGAAGTCTTGAAAGACTGATATTTTTCCTCAGGCTGTATGGTATTAGGAAGGTTTTGGTTGGCCAGTTGGCTGGTGTGAGGAGTTGCCCACTAAGGACTAAACACTGTCAAAATGCAAAATAAGGCCAGTTTACTTTCTTTTGCATGGAGCTTTTAAAGCTGTGGTCTAGGGAATGTGTTTTATTAGCTTATAACCACCTGTCACTTCAAACTATATAAACCATTTGCTAGAGAGCAATTAAGCCAAAAATTCTCAGAGGATCATTTTAAGATATTAATCATAAACAACATGGGAAAGGAAGTTGATATAGACAAATATTGTTTGTGTTGCAAATCAAACCCACCTTATTTACAGTTCTTAAATCTGAAATTATCTCAGATTTTACAGCTGTGATCAGATGCAGATATTTTTATTCTGAAATTATTTTACACAGTACATAGGTACATTTATAGACATGCCTTTGTTACTCAAAAGAAAGTGGTAATATATTTCCAGTTGTTTTTCTTTTCCATTTCTGTTGGCCTTTTACTTTGAAACAAGACAGGTCAAACAGAAAAATGATGAATAATTCAAAATGTTGAAAGAAGAAGGCATTGAAAAGCCTAGAAAGGTCTGTTTCAGACAATTCAGGGTATTAGGTCCTTCCTCTCCTTTGGTAATTTGCAATTTTTTCACTGGAAAGAGGCAGAATCTTATGTGCCTTCCCATTCCAGGATGAGAATTGCAAAAGTATGACTTGATGAAAAAAAAACCATGAAGATTTTTTAGGCTGATGTTTTCCTGTTAATTGAGATTAACAAAGATAAAGAACAATTTACATTAATATCATAATGTGGTGACATTTCCTTATAGAACTAACACGGCTATTTAACACAATTTGCTGTTTTGAGTGGACAAAAATAATTTTATCCTTAGATGATTTTCTTTAATATGTTTGCTGATATGCTTAAGTCCTAGAAAAAAGGAATAATTTCTAAATAAATTTAAAGCATTTCCTCAATAATTTTATTTAATTAGAGGGATTCCTTAGCTTGTTGGAATTCAATACAGTGTTTGTTGGATAGATGTATGAAAAGAAGTAAATCACTTGTCAATAAAACAGTCTTCTCAAGACCATCATGTATATGCACATTTGAAATAATCACTTAATGTTCTCTTGATGTTTAATTCCTTGTGTTTATAAAGATGAGGTAGGCTTAATGTTACAGTCGAATGCTCTCCTATTCTTCAGATTCAGTCAGATTTGGTTTGTTTTCTCCAATGTTGGAAATATCTAATAAAATCATCTTTTAGCATAATTTCATTATTTTTCATTATTTTCAAGCTATATCATTTCAGTCAATACTCTGTTTGAGTGAACATAGTGTTGATAGGCCATGCTATAGTTTAAACAAATTTTCTTCCCTTATTTATAATTTCCAGCCTAGCCTTAGCTGTTGTAAACAGAGGCAGAGCAATTTGGTGAATATCAATCAGTCTTGCCAGGTTAGATTTCCCCTCTCCTATCAATAAGTTTAGTCCTTCAGGCATGACAACTCACATCAAGGGGTTTTGTACAGTGCTTAACCTCCTTAGGTCATTTAGATATTCTTTCTACTAGATCATCTTTTGACGTGTGCCTAGGGATAGCTTTTTTCCCTCACATCCCACTATTCAACTGAGTATGGTTCACATCCAGCTTCTCCCCATACTGTTCTTAGAGGGATACTGGGTTGCATGTTTGGAGGAGGCTTAACTTCTAACACATCTCTGAAAATGCTGGAGATAACAGACAAGTAGATCTTGGTGGCCCCTGTGGCGAGCAGGTCAGCCTTTTCTTGACAAAATATGCTGGACTTCCATAATTACAGAATTCTTTGTCTCGTCAAAAGCCATGTCTCCATTAGCTTGGTAAGATAATGTGTACAGGAAAAACAGATATCCCAGCCTGGAAGTTTCAAAAATACCCATCTAAGTACTGGAGGTTGAGCCAAACAGGTGACAAATTGTTATGTTGCAGCACAGAACACAAAGGTTGAAAGCAACTTCACAAAAATTGCAATTAAAAAATGAAGGTGGAAAGAATACTCTATATATTTTTTTGTTTTTACTAAAATGATGGGTTTTATCAAATTACATTGTATTCAAGTCAACAGTCATTTTTATCAAGCAGCCTGCCTGAACAAAAAGGAGCAGTCATGTACAAATGAAATTCCAATCTTTCTTTTGTGCTCCCTATGTTTCTGTTCCATGGCAAAACTCTATTTGTTTACTGTGTTTTCAAGGATAAGAAATTTGGAGAGGGGCTGTAACACCAAAAACTGAAAACTATCATTTATATGCTTGCAGCTTTCAAAAAATTGAGTATATATGTCTAGAAACCTGCAGGAAATATAATATTACCACTACTACTACTACTACTACTACTATTACTACTGCCAGAAACAGTAGAATAACTATGAAGGACCATAAATAACAAAAGATACTATTTATTCTTTGATATTACACACCTATTCATCTAGAAAATAATAAAAATAATAACAATGTGTTCAGAAGATCTCCAATATTACCATATTCCCTTCAAGGCAGAAGATAAATTAGAAATAAAAAGTCAGTCGTGTGATGTTTTTATACATTTATAATTTTACCAGACCATTTAGAGAGTCAAGTGGACAGAAAAATGGCAAGGTTTCCAAAGCTACATGATAATTGCACTTGTTAGCAATACTCCTCTTTGGCTGCACACTGGAGAGTGGTCAGTATGAAAAAAATATAGACAAATATTCTTCAATCTCTACATAGTCAGTATTAATAGGTTCTGGGAGTAAGATGGGACTGAGCAATGGACACTGACAGCAGTATCTTAAGACATTCTGTATGGAAGGGCAATGTAATTTGTGCAAACTGCCTGACCATTTAACTTTAACTACCGTTCCAATAATTTCCATTCTAAAATTATGCCATGTGCATAGAAATTCAGCCAGTTATGTCTGACAGTAAAAACAGAAATTAAGCTCTTCCAATTCTATCTGCTTTATATATAGGACAAGGTTAAAAAATTTGCGAATAGAATTTTTTTATTTGAGTGTTGCTCAAATAGAGTATACTATGATTCCACGCAGCCATTGTAGACACACAAAAAGATAAATATAACAGAAAAATCTCCAATATATAATTTTGCCATAGCTTTGTGACTAAAAAAATTTATATTTCTATATTCTGGTAACCAACCAAAATAATTTAAAGTGGGTTTATTTCATAGTGATTAGATTCTTAGAATGCAGATGTGTAGGTAGGTGTGTTCATGTGTCTACATGCATATGTACAAGTGTGTGTGAAAATATATTTACAAAATAAGTTGTTTTTCTAATAGAATGTGTTTTCCTAATTATCATTTGAAACAGAAGTGAAGTCATAGTCCAGGATTTTTTAATTGTACTGGAGCAATCTGGAAGTCAAATTCTTGATATCTGTGTACAGAAATCCCTAGTTCACACTGTGAGCAAAATAACAGAAAGAAAAAAAAAAAAAAGAGAGAGAGAGAGAAAGACAACTGCTAGCTCTGATCAGCTGTGCCATATTTTCTAAAAGCCCATGAACCAGAACAGTGGGTTAAAAGGAAGTTGACCTGACACATCCAGGTAGACTGATAAACTGAGCTGAAAACATTTCATCTTGCAGCTGATGCTAGGTGAAGCATATATGACAAATTGTAATGGCTGCAGGGTAATGGATCACCTGTAAGGGCTCAGTGTTCTCTCACTAACTTGCTCTTGCTCTCTCTCCTGCTTTCTCCCACATACAGCAAAGTATTTTCCCTTCACAAACCCTAGGGCTGCAGGGAAAAATCACACCCTTGGGCAAGTCATTCAGCACCCCCTACAAAGCAAGATCACTGTCTTTACAGGAACACCTTTATAGCAGGACAGGCTGCGCGCTCGGAGTCACAGTTGGTCTCCCATAAATTCTCACTTAGGGACAGCGCCTGTCTGGTGCTGCTGATCATACCTCTAAAGAAGGCAATAACTGCAGAGTTGTTATGCCCAGAGAAACATTTTACTGGTATACCATCATCAGCTTTCCCTAGTTATCAAAGACGTGCTTCCCTATAAATGAGGGAGTCCTAAAAAAAACCCTATACATTCCTAAAATATTGTGTTTGATTAGACTGTACCAGCAGAGCAACACTCAGCTGAGGTTCCAGCTCAATGCTGAACTGCTCATACACTTTAGCATATAAACAGATAAGCCAGACAGCAATATAAATAGCACACTCTCTTGTTTCTGGCTCCCTGTCTGTCAAACTGCCTGCCTTGCAACCCAGCTCCCTTTGGGTGCAAGCTGCTGAGTCTGCCAGAGGAATGTCTGACATGGGGCACCAGCCACAGAAAAGAAGAACATTATATACATGCTACTCAGAAATACTGGGCAGGGTTTGCTTAGAGGCCCCTGAACTCCCTGTCATTCCCACTTTAAATATACAGCTAACCTCTGTCTGTTGTTATACCAAAGAACATAACTTGAGTGCTGCAGATTGCTGCATTTCCCCATAATGGAAAGTACAAATTTTCAGGACCCAAACCTGCAAAATTTAACTCAAAATTTATAGCAATTAGTTAAAATGGAGTAGTTTAGTAGGTAGACATGCCAAATGAGGCATCTGACTTGCCCGACAAAACCATTTTCATAAAGTGGTGTTTCAGAATAACAGATACATGTGAAATCAAGGCAAGCAAAGATTAGGATCGGCAGCAGTAGCCACACACAGGTTTTTCTAGGTTTTTCTGAGTTAAGAAAGAAAAAATATGCAAGAAAAATTAAAGGTTTTAGGACATTGGCATAGTTTCCTCAAAATGAGCAATCTTCAATATCTGCAATATTTTCTGGTTTCTATACTTTTAACACCTTGGCTCCAGGTTTGTATAAAAGTTGTCCATGGAAACATTTCTCAGAAAAAAATGGGTTAAAACTATATATTTTCTTTTATTTGTAAAAACAGCTCCCTTGCACATAAGCAAAAATATCTCTATCTCACATAGTTGTTCTAGTAGATTCCAGGAATATTCTCTGTTTTCCCTTCATTTACTTTCTAAATCTTGATTCTAAGTGACAATTGTATAGATTATATTTTACCTCTTATTTCATCCAAACAGGGGTCAAACAAATATATTTTCTATTTAAAAAGCATCTCAGACTAAATTCACTTTGTTGTAAATTGTAAATGAGGCCATTTGTGGAGCTGGTATGTTGAATGCAGTGTTAGTCAGTATGAAACTAAATGACACAACAGACATCCTCTGTTGACTTTCCCCACCTAAAGCTTTTAATGTGACACAGCATATGCCTTGCCACTCAGTTCTACCCATTCAGAAAATCCATCAAAATTAGTGGCATTACTGTGCTATAAAATCAGTTTCAGTGAGACAAAATTATTTCCAGAATTTATAGTGGATAAGTGAGGAAGAAAATTATTTTTGCAACAAAATGATTTTGTACCAGCTGAAAACGAATGCACAGTAGCAACTGGAGATTCAGAAGAGGGATTCAGGTTATCACTCATTGAGACTACCCTCTTTATCATCTCATATAGCCAAGCTGGAAAAAGATGTACTTCTCCACTTCTGGTCTTTTCACATTATGTATTGTAAATTTCCACATTAATTGCATCTGCAAAGAAAGGAAGAAGTAAAACCCATGAAGACAGAGTCGGTGACAAGACATATTTTCAATAGTCAGATTTCTTTCAGTTTGACATTATTGGACCTCAACTCATAGTAAATTATTCGTCTAGGTAGTCAAAACTGACATAAGTTGGAGAGAAATAAGTTTATATTTGGACAATTAAAACAATTCAAATAATTGAAATAAATATAAAAATAACTTGGATAATTTAAAAAATTGACATAAATCAAAAAATATATGTTGGGTTTTGGTAACCAGAAGATTAACAAGAAAAGTTACAATTTTTGGCCATGGTTTAAGTTGATGCTGATTAATAAGATCGACAATAGAACAACTATTTTATTTTACTTTGGACCCTAAGATCATGTAGACAGTCCATACCAACTTCTGCAGGATTTGAAATGACAGTGATGAGCTGAAATGTTTACCTTGCCTAACTGCTGGCCACTGACAGTGTCAGCACCAGCATCTCTGTGTAGCAGTCTGGCTCAAAGTAATGCCTTGTGTTCCTTTGGTTTTGAGGAAGAGAATACCCATCCTCACTTAGACATTGTGCTGTTCTGTGTGGTGTGTAAGGTATTGATACATCTGTCAGACAGCTTTCAGGACCTGAGCACAGAAAGGGAGAAGGCTTTGTGGTATTCTTTGGCTTTGTGGCTTTGTTGTAGAGTGGTACCCTGGATTGCAGGAAAATTGGCAGAATACCCTTGTTTTAAGATGAAAAGACTTTTGCTGTGAAAGAGAGTAGGAGGATGCTCTAATCAATTTCTATGTCAAATTATTATTGCTTGGTGGAAGCAAGGTTTTTCCTGAAATATTTTGTTAAAATACATCCATGTTTTGTCTGCATGCAGAATTTCTCATGTCTTTCCTAGATGTTTCCTTCTTATTCTCTTCTCTTTACACGCTTTCTTTCTTGTTCAAACTTTCTTTCTTAAGTAATCTTCATAAGTTTTCACTGAATCCCTTTCTTCCTCCTATTTGCCTTTTAGATAGTGACGAAAGGTAATGTCGTTTCTATAATTCTAATGTACTATGTTATATTGTGGTGGGTTGACCTTGGCTGGCTGGCAGGTGCCCATCAAGCAGCTTTCTCAAACCCTTAGCAGGAGAGGAAGTATGATGAAAAACTCACATGTTAAGGACAGGGAGATCACTCATGAATTATCATCACAGGAAAACGGACTCAACTTGGGGAAGATTAACTTATTGCCAATTAATATAGGAGCAGGATAGTGAGAAAAAGGCACAAAACTAAAACCATCTTCACTACATTCCCTCTCTGCTCAGACACATCTTCCTAATTCTTCAGCCTCCCTCCTTTCCTGCCCCTAGAAGTGCAGAGTAGATGCAGAATGGGAGGTGTGATCAGTCTTTACTGCTCCCTCTCTCACTGTTCTCTGAACTATTGTGGGGTTTGTCACTCCCATGGGGTACAGTCCTTCACAGACTTCTCCATCTTGGGCCCTTCCCACAGGATGCAGTTCTTTAGGAACTGCTCCACTGCCGATTCTTTCCGTGGAGTATAGCCCTTTAATCAAAGACTGCCCCTGCTTGAGCTCCCTTTCATGGGCCATGGTTCCTTCTAGGAGACTTCTTCTGCATAAGCCCTCCACGAGCTGCAGCTTTCTCCAGGGCTAACTGACTACTCTGGTGTGGGCTCCTCCACAGACTGTAGTGCCAATAACTGTTTTGGTGTGGTTGTTGCCATAGGTAGCAGGGTGGCAACATGCTTCACCATGGTCTTTTCCAGGGGAATATCGAGTGTGTACCTTCAGTCACTTTGCAGATGTCACCAAGTGGGCAGGAGAGTTGATCAGCTGAAGGGTTGGAAGACTCTACAGAGGAGTCTGAACAAGCTGGATCAATGGGCCAAGGCCAATTGTACAAAGTTCAATAATATCAACTGCCAAGTCCTGCCCTTGGGTTGCTACAACCTTGTGCATCTCTACAGGCTGGGGGCAGAGTGACTGGGAAAAGGCTCACCGGGAAAGGACCTGGGTATGCTGGTTGACAGCCAGCTGAACATGAGCCAGAGTGTGCTCAGGTGGCCAAGAAGACCAGTGACATCCTGGCCTGGATCAGGAATAGCGTGGCCAGCAGGACGAGGACTTTGGCAAGTAGAACTTGTGAGTTAGCAACACCGGTAGCAAGAGTAGAACAAAGTAGCCAAATGAGGCTTATATTTTCTGGCCAATCAAAGGATTTTTTCATATGACAAAGTGCTAAAGAAATGGCAAAAGTAGTCATTTCTCATTGAAGTACTTAATTGGAACAAGTTTCAAGGACCAGAGATAAAATGAACATTCCTTCTTGGAAAAGTAATTCCAGCTGCCTGGAACCCTTATTATTGTATTAATCAAATAATTTAGAAAAAATCTAAAGGGAAAATGTGATATATTACACATAATTTCTAGAAAACACATGCAAGAAATCTGGAGGTAAGTTGTAGTGGATATGGTGGAAGGAGGAGAAATCAGCAGACTTATCAGAGGGTTATTTGAAATCAGGATTAACACTCTTCATATCGCAGTCACACCACATGCACATGACATTTAATATGTGCTGTTGGCAGTTAGATAACCTCACAAGTGGGAGTTGAAGAGCCCATCTATGTTTAGGCTTTCTCACATAGTATGCATTTAAATTGAGATTCCTACTGTACATGGTTACTCTGTCTCTATCGCAGAGAAAAATGGATAGCCAGTGTTTCATAACATGACTATTCTGTCAGATACAAGGATAAACTTTCTTTTTCCTCCAAAATGAAAACTAAAATCAACAGTGATGTCTGCAGCACCATTAGACAGCTGATTCAATAGTCCCAAAGTCCAACTAAACACGTGTTTCTCATTAATGGGATAAATATATGGACACCAATAAAAATGGTTTTGAAGACCTAGATCTTCTCACATAACCAATATATGCTTCCTGTACAAAAGTCAGGTGACTAAAGATGAAATTTCTTGGTTTGTCATAGCTTTTTCTATGGCACATATCCTAAAAACTGGCATAGTATCAGTTTGCTATTCTTCAGCCATTCTGCAGTCTAGTCACTGCTTAAAAAAATTGAAGCATTTTCAAAAGCAAGATCAGCAGACAGCAGTAGCTTAGCAATATTCTTCCTAAAATTTTAAAGCCTTTTTTTCTTACTGTTAATGAATAGTGATGTATCCAGAAATGTTAATGAACCTTAATGTATCCAGAAATGTTGATTACAATCAGAACAAATCTGCAGGACAAAATTATTCTTATTTCACAGCCTAACACAATGAGAGTTGTTTCATTATGATTTGTGTGGTTCTGTGGGCAGTATTATTATTATCATCATCATCATCATCATCATCCACAGCCTTTGATATATGTATTTTTAATACCCCTTTTATTTTTTCTGCCATGAAGGAGGAAATAGCAAGATACCAGGAGAAACATCTCATGTTATCATTAGGCCAAAAATCCTGGGAGATGTATATTTGGGTTCATAAAAGAAAAGTAACCTGGATACGAAACAGTACCTCATTTTATGCTGTAACTAAAAGCATATCTTAATTTCAGCATGAGATTGCTACCAATTTTCTAATAGTGAACTTAAAATTTCTGCTTACCTCTACATTTATCTATATGCATAATTTCAGGTTTCATTTATCAGGGAACACTGAAGTTATTTTATTTACCCCTTAAAATACTGGTTAACTACTTTATTAAAACCTTAATCAAAGGTGAGAATTTTCTCCTGATTTGTATTTCTTCTTATTTTGCTACCTTCACGTATTATTTCTTCTTATAGTAGGTTCAAGCACAAGAGGGACAATTAACTGAGTCATAGCAAAATACATCATGATACTATGATTCAAATTATCTGATTAACTTCTGTGATTTTTCCATCCACAGAGGTTCCACTATACCTATGAACAACTTGCTGCTATAGAATGATGCCAAGCATTTCTGAAGCAATTTGTCCAAAGCAACACCTTAGATTATAAATTGTAATATATTTTGCTATAAAATGATTTGTTCCCATGAACAAAGCATTACGGTTTAAGATTCACAGAAGTCTAACTGCAACTTTTCTTAGCCAGCCCTTTTATTCCTGAATGAATCTTCTCCACCATAATGTGACGTGCTAGCCCCACACAAATAAATGGATAGTCAAGTCTTGCTGTCCATATAAAATGGTATGAGTATGCAGTATTAAAGGAGTTAGGTATGACATAGTTCAGGGTCTTCTCCTTCACTTAAATGCTGCCAACTAAAGAATAAATTTCAGTAACATAATTCCTATTCTTTTCTAAATACTTTGAGTTCTAAATTATATTTAAGGATGTGGAGGAAATAAAAAAAAAAGAAAAAAAGAAAAAAGAGAGTATCTCATCAATGTAGAAGCAGAAAAAAGCAGTGATAGAGAAGTAACAGGATGAATTTTAAATTATTACTTTTGGTATTAATCATCACTTCTTATTTACTACTGGTAAAAAAAAAATTCTTATGGGGTGTTAGAAAATGAAATGATGAAGTTTACCATCTGAATCCTACTGCTGCCAGGCTGCCTTCTTTCAGATCATGCATAATGTATATCTTCTAGTACAATTGTTTAGAAGGCACAGATGACAAGAAAAAAAGAAATGTGAATCAAATGCACATATATGTATATGAACACAAGGTAATATACATGGGTTTTGAATGAAAAAAAACTTAGAGCTGAAAGTACTACAATTAAATTAAATCCAATAGAATTCCATATGCTTATTGAGTTATACACAAGCCTATTCACAGATGTTAGGCCTTACTCTGAGGAGTGACATAATGTTGTCATATTCCCTATTTACCCTGTTGGGTGGGAACTTGCATACATTTATGCTAAGCTGCAGTTTAGATATATGGGTAATTTTTTTTTCCTAAATCAAGTTGCTATTACTCAACAAGTTTAAATCATTATGCATAAGAACAAAGCGATTAATTTAAAATATCTGAATCTAAAAAAAATCTGGTATTTTTCTTCCTCCTTTGCACTGTGCTAGAATTAAACCTCTGCAACATTCCCTTGGAAAAGAAATTAAGTTAAGAAAATGAAAAATATCTTTCCAATTTTAAACAAGTTTCTGAGAAATTTGATGTTACTTGTTTTGAAATGCTAAAAAATTGTCCATTTTCAGGTTGTATTGTCTGCAATAAAGTGCTTTCTAAACTTCTTTGTGCAGAATTGTAGAAAGCGGTAAATATGGAGTAATAATACATGAGCAGAGGAGGGGAGCAGAAAGCAAGCTATAAACAATAGCCTCAGAAGGAAATTCAAGCAAAAACTGTTGGACATTCTTGAGAATGTTCCAAAAACAGGGTTCAAGTTATATTGTGTGGGTTTTTAAAATTTCTTTCATAATTGCCATCACCTTTCTTATTTCCTGCTCCCTTAAAAGGAGACTTTATAAGCTAGATTATTGCCATTTCAATTTGTGCTTGGTTTTTAAATGTATAGCACTTCCAGGTCTACAGAGCAGGCTCTTGAGGTATGGAAAAGTACATGTTTTCTATATTATATAGTAGAAATATTCATAAGGTGACAATCTTTGTTTTAGATGACAAAAACATGCATTCTTGTATATACTATTAAAAAACACTGAACAAACCACAAATGAAGATACTACAAGGTTATTGGGCCATTCAGAAACATATAGGAAGGTGCAACAAATTCCTTTTATCCTTTCTGCATAAGTATGCACTCCAGAGTCATTGCCAATATGAGTGATGGACTAAAGCTTGCCACAGTTGCTGTGCAGCCAGCATCTCTTCATTTACACAAAGAATTTGCTTCCCATGAGTTATTTCAGTGTGCTTGAGTGCATCTGGATGTAAACTGAGTACATTTTAGTTAATGCATCAACGTGCAAGCAAGAAAATTTCAAGATGTGAATCAGAGATCCAATTTGAATAGGTATCTGATAGTGTTGAAATAATCAGTGTGCAAAAGACCAGCAGAAGCAAAAGGAAGTTACAAGGAGTAACAAGGAAGTAACATCCTTGACCTTCATTTAAATAGCTGAACTGGGGATGCCATTGTGAGTATCCCTGGCTGGGTTACCAGCTGCTGTAAATCAAACTGACTCCACTGATTTTCAAAGGCAATAGATCTGTTTACATTATCTGACATCCTCATTGACATAATCCAGAAGAGCAGAGTGAGTCAATCTAGCACAATGTAGTATCACAAATCAGAGGCTTAGCATGATGCTAAGGTCCCTTTAAAATCTGTGTCCAAACCCTAACTGAAATTAGGAAGTATAGGCTTTCAACCTCAATTTTTAATTGAATCACTATCATGAGAACTACCAAGGACAAACTTGAAGACTCTTTCTGTAGCATTTCAATTTCGACTTTCAAACATTTCATTAGACACAGGCAAAGTTTCAGATGACCAAATAGAGGTGAACTGAGCAATTTTCCCCATGTTAAAAAAAAAAAAAAAAACTAAAAAAAAAAAGTGCCTTTGTTTTGCAAAAGAAAAAGATTAATCTATGAATTTTCTCCTCTACTTTTTTTGTCCTTTTCACCTCAGTAAGCCTATTTTTGCACATGAGCCTGAGGCCTTTTCTTCTCAGCAGCTGCTTTTTCTTTTTTTTCTATCAAAGTGATTCAGGTTAATATTAAAACACCTTGAAAATTTTGCTATAGCCAAATAAAACTAGATACACTGAAAACTGGATTTTAAGGAACTAGTTAATTAATTTAGTACAAATCAGAGTCATTAGTTCATCTTAATCTGATTCCCCGTTAAGTTAGGCTGAAGTTTAATGAAATTTTATCTGACATATTGACAACTAGGCATCACGCAATTTTAGTTGCTCTGTTTTAAAACTCACTGGAACTGATGCAACTTTGAAATTGAGCTAAATTAATCAATCAGTCCCCAAGAGTGGTGTAGAGGAACCTATGTGAGTGTAAAATCACTATGAGTGAGATGTATCTGTTAACTGTAGACAAGTTCTGTATAGACTTTCACATCTCAACTGGTTATCTAGACTCTGTCTGTAATCAGGACAGAGAAGCACTTCGAGGCCATGAGTCATTTGGCTTATTTTAGATGACTGCTGTAGAAGAACTGTGCCCTAGAAGACTTCCTTTCAAGCCACCAGTCACAAAGACAATCCATACAAACAGCTCGAATACAGATGCATGCTTAGTAGGTGCTGAAATGTAAGCATAAATCAGGGTGTGATTTTACTGTCTTTACTGTGTTGAGCTGTGCTTTTCAGTATTTATTGCAGACTTTCCTTTGTGAGCAATGCTTAGTTTGACTTAGCAAATTAGGCCATATGAATCCAGGTGAATTTTTCAACATTACTTCAAGCTAGACTCTGTTTAGGTGTAACTAAACAATTTAGAGAACAGAGAACATTTATGTAAATGAAGTTGGATAAAAGACACTATTTTCCTTGCTTTCTGAGATACTTATTTAAGTTGAACTTTCTACTTTGCATGTATATATAAATACTTGTAAAAGCATTTTATGGTAGTGTCTACAAAATTGTGATTGACAGCCAGCTAAAAACATATTCTAGGAAATGAACATAAATGCAAAGGATTTTACAACAATTACTAAATTATACCCGGGTTTTTAATCTTACCCTTGCAAAATGAAATAGGCAAACTATCTCAAATACACAGTCAACTGAAAAAGAAATAATTACCTGTAACCTTTGTTCTTCTTTCTCTTTTGTGATTCACATCAAAAAACTGCTGTTACAAGGCTTCTGAGTGAAAAAAAAAAAATCTTCAAAATTAGTCCTACACTTTTGACCATTAAAATAAGAAACAATAAAAGCAATTCCGAACCTGGAATGCCGTGCTTCATCCCACAGTACCCCAGTAGCTCAATTAAGACTATATCAGATCAGTTACTTGCCTGCTACTCAGCTCAGGTTTATGATCATCTAAGTGGTCAGATCTCAATCAAACAGTGGTGATATCTAAGAACAGAAATAAAGCAGTGCTTTGCTTCTTTTCTGTATCACAGTCTTTGTTATGTGAGTCAAACATCATTTGGAAAATTTTCATTTGTTGCTGAAAAGCTCATAAGTCAGATTGGGAAAGAAAGAACTCCATCAGTTGATAACATGAATATGAAATGGAGAAAGTGGCACCACTGCACTAGATTGACTGTGACCCTAGATAACTATAGATAAGACAGACTACAACATTAAATTATGATCCTCTTCCTCTTGGGTTTGAGACTAAAACTTTTGTGCTTAGAATCAGATTACATCTTCTATGTCAAATTTAACATCATTTAGGCATGGTTATTTTTTGTATGTTGGACAACAGTGAAAGCAAAAGAATTTCTCTTGAGAATTTAGACAGTCTTGAAGATGTGCTTCACCACAGATAGATTGGAGACAGTGCTGGATGGCTTGAGTTTGGTCCTACTTGTAAAATTGACCCTGAGCTCTGACAGATTTGTGATCTCTTCTACTATATATTCTTCAGCTCAGCAAAATACAAATAATTTGGTTTTATTTTAATCTTTCTATGAACACTTTTCAAATGTGCAAGGCCAATATTAATGCTATTCATATTTCTATAAATAAAATAATCTACACATTAACTTTAAATTAAAGGCATTTGATCTGTTCTTAACTTTTCAAATGCTTTGATTTCAATTTTCAATGTCAACAATGGCTAAGTGATGGTGTAGGCTCTCCAGAGCTGCCAGATAATAAGATACAAACTATTTTTATTTATTTTTTTTGTTAATTTCTTCAGATCATGTAAGGCACATAAAAGTCTACCAACAATCACTCCTTGGTAAAGAATGACATAAATTATGGAAGATTTTCAATAGAGAATAACAACAACTAAATTAGCAGATAATAGATCTAGCTGGACGACTTTACCTGCCTCATTCCAGAAAGATATGTATGCAATACTCTACTGTGCACAGTGGAAGAAAAGGCAAGAAACATTCTCTTTGTAAATATTATATTGGGAAGGCAGATTTAGTTTTAATTTTGAATGACAAGTCAAGAATGTTGTTCAATGCAAATCCTTTCCAAAAGAGAACATACAAGACACAATATATTATTTATCATTCATTTTCTGTACTTCATTACATATATCTGCTATAGGGATTTTATGCATTGTTTGGTCTAAAAAGATGAGAAAATATACTTTCAGGTATGAACCAATTTGTATAAAAGCCATGCTATTCATTTGCTTGTGGTGGCTTATATTTTTAAAGTCACTCCTCATTCTACTTACACAGAATCTTCATTTTACTTAGTATATTTTACACTTTACTTACAAGAGCACAGCTTGAAACCAGCAATTTAACTGTTCTATAAATTACAGAAAAAAGAAAAAAAATTTCCTCTTGTTTTCTGGGTTTTTTTTTTTTTAAGTTCAATGTTTGTGCAGATCCTAGGATGGTGTGGTCCTAATTTAGTACTAGCACCCTAGAGCTCTGCAATAATACAGTTTTTTATTGTGTCATCACTTGGTAGGGAGAAAATTATTTCTCAAAAAAGTAGCCAAACTCACTACCTAGTAGTAAAAGAGAAAGAACCTATTTCTCAGGAGCTGGGTAGCTCCTGAGTTCATTCAATGAGGAGAAACTTTCCTTTTTTTATAATCAAATACTGTGGAAATTTATTTTTTTTTTTTTTTTACATGTACCACATTCTACTTGACAAGTTTTGGAAAGAAAAGCAATCTATTATGAATACAAACAACAAAAATAAAAGAGGACAGAATACAGCCAAAATAGTCCACTATTCTGTCTGAATCAGATTGGTAGAGAAAAAGGACTGAGACAAAGGAGTCAGCTTTCATCATTTTTTGGTTATATGGTAGTGTGAAAAAATGAATTAATTTATGTGC
Organism: Toxostoma redivivum; assembly: GCA_013397375.1. Lineage (NCBI taxonomy): Eukaryota > Metazoa > Chordata > Aves > Passeriformes > Mimidae > Toxostoma > Toxostoma redivivum. The sequence continues at coordinate 141,536 of VXBI01010433.1, forward strand.
ACCTAATTTTTTACTTTCTCATACAAACATTTGAATATTAATTTAATACATGTGTAGTCTTAAGTGGCTGCAGTTCTTTGATAAAGAACTTTTTTCTTTAATATGTAAGGCAATGTTTTTAATAATTCAGCTATTTTTAGATCAAAATTTATAGTGAACTACAAAACTTAGTTCTGAAAGATAATTTTTTTAACTACAAAAAATTATTTCAGATTATTTTTTGCTTTAAACAGCAGAAAAAAATGGATGCAGTAAAACTTTCTTTTTTGTCTTTTTACCTAGTCACGTGCTTGAATTTAAAATCAAAATTAGCTAGTTCTTCCGAGTTGATTTTTTAAAGTAATTTTGTATTACATTCATTTCACCTAGTATGAGTAAATATGGCAGAACCTTGTATGAATGATTTACTCTTCACATTTCTATGGCTTTCATAAGTATTAGAAAACATGAAAGATTTAGTAGGAATTGATGATGGGACCAACAGACCATTTTGAATGTTGTGACTGGAATTCCTTTAGAAAAATGTCAAGGGGCAGTTTCAAATGATCAGCCAAATATTTAACAACATATTGTAATAAAAGCACTTCCTTACTTCATTGGAAAAGTTACGGGAATTTACCTGCTGAGAGTATTTTGTACTAGTGCACTTGTTCTTTATCAGACAAGTTCTACTATGGGGCAAACTGTCCTTTAAAAAAGACTCACCTGAATGCCAAAAAGATCTTCAGGCTTGAATCCAGCTCACCTTTCTGTAATATGAATATTAAAATTTAACTCCACACAGTTATAATTTAATACTACAATTAATTATTTAACTAAGCTGAAAAGGAAAAAAAAATGAAATAAAGAAGGTATTCAGCATACTCAAAGTTTGTATGTTACACTGAATTTCAAGAGTCACTAGATTATTGTGGTAGAAATTGATCTAGTTATAAGGTTATTGGTACTCTAAAATGTTATTTGTTATTTATGTGAATTTTACTTTTTGAAATTAAGCATGTTTTATTTGTGCTTAAGGGTTGGTCATCTTTGAGTTCTCCTATTTTCCACACACAGCTTTATGTTTTCTGTGTAATTTTTGAGTGTTTATACTAGCTACACCAAAATCCAGTATTTATACAAATTTTATCTAAACTGATATATATTTTCAACTATTGGATTGAAAATCTGCACAGACATGCAAACATCTCCTTTCACTATGATAGAACAAGACAAACATATTTTTTAAGACACCTTTTCTCAACAGGTATTGCTTCTTGCTTCTTTTTAACCAGGCAGAAAACTACTAATAAAAAACAACCTTATTTTCCTTTAAAAAGTATCAAAATCAAAAATTCTAACTTAGTTTAAAAAATTGCTGAAGGAACGCTATCAAATTTGGTCACAAATACATCCTCTACTAGAATTCATTCCACTTATGGAAGATTTATATTGGATATTTGGAAAAATTTCTTCACCAAAGAGGTTATTAAGCATTGGCACAGGCTGCCCAAGGCTGTGGTTGAGTCACCATCCCCAGAGGTATTTAAAATCATGTAGATGTGCCACTGGGGGACATGGTTCAGTGGTGGACTTGGCAGTGCTGGGTTAATGGTTGGACTTGATGATCTTAAGGGCGTATTGCAACCTTAATGACTCTGTGATTCATCACAGCACATGGAGAGCAGAGCCATGTATTTCTATAATGATGCAACCCACAAACCCCATGTCAGAATGAATTTGGATGCATATGAAATGGCTTGTGCTACAAAGTTGATTGGAAGGACAGCGTAACAGTGATTGATGACTGACCTTCCATGCTGGACTGCTTTCAATGTTTATGATGGAAGGCTTTTGAAGGCCAGTGTTTCATTGCTAAAATCCTGGCCTTTCAAATGTCTCATGAGGAAGACGGGAAGCTTTATTGTGCCTCACCAACCAGATAAATTTAGCAGTCTGCATCAACAAAGATGTTTACACTGCATTAATACATACAGTATAAAATTATAACATAAAATCAGTACCTAAACCTTAATGCTTTATTAATTATCTTTACTATTTTCCTTATGCAGTCACAAAATTTTAGCCCATCAAGATACCGTACTGGTTCTGGAAATGACACAATGTTTTCAGAGAGCATAATAAAGAAATCTGCCTTGAGCTTCCCATTCACTCTCTCTTTTCTTGTCCTTCCATTGTATTCTTGTAAAATGCTAATGTGATAATTTCACCAGCACCATTTTCTAAGCAGTAAAGAGTATCCTGAGACAGTTGCAGAGTTTGTCTGGTCTAAATAGTTTGCATAGCCTGAACTCCACAGTCACACTGGGATTTCACTATGTTGAAGTTGTTGGTTTATATTGGCTCTGACTTGATCATCACTCTATTTTGCCTTCTTATATTTTACAGTGGTGAGTTTCTGGATAGGATTCACTGTGACCCCACTGGAATTTTATATCCTTGCAGCCAAATAAAAACCACTGGCTTAAAAAGGTGAGTTGTGGTTGCTGTGGGGATGCAGATAGAGTTTTAGATACCCCATATCCTACAAATAGAAACTACTTTTTCTAATCCTCTTTCCTGAGTAAGAGACTATGTCATGCTGCCTGTTAAGTTTCAGGAATAGATGGGACACTGGCCCCTCTGAATGAATGGGGAATATGAGAAGAGGGAAAAGAGGTTGGATTAGATTTGGACTGAGTAAATGTTGATCTTTCCTCACCTGCTCTGCAAAAGTTTTCACCTCACTGGACATTTTTATTAAATTTTAATCAAAAGCACAGAAAAGATTGTTGATTATAGAAATGTCTAACCCTGCTCTAAGCTTCTCTACTAAGCCAGTTTATAGATGATAACAGTGCCACACTGACATTGAGTTCAATGTTGTTTTACAGCCTAGGTGTCTTACAAATTATCACAAAACACAACAGGATAAAAAAATTCTGTGTCTACATAAATGTGATAGACCCAAGGCCCCAAGCCTCCATGAGATACTTAAGATTGACTTGTGTTTAGAAGATTCCCTCTGTATTTGTTGTTCCTGGTGCTAGTCTTAGGTGAGATCACAATTTGGTTATAGGGGGATCTTGTGCTGAGACCCCAGTTTAAAAGTCTGTCAGGTATATGTTTGGGAGGAGTATAAAGTTTCATCCATGAGATCTTGGATCACAAATAGATGGTCTGCATCTTTTTTGGAATTCATACATGATCAAAGAGATCCTTATTTTAGAGATGCAAATGTTGCTGTCAAGCTCATAAAATACATACAAATGACTATTTTTTACAGTCCTGCATTGTACTTCAAAAGAGTACTTTTTTTTTAAAAGGTCATGACCATTTTGATATCAGATACCGTTATGTGTGAGTGGAAGGTCAGCAATCTTTTATTCTTCTGACTTAAAGATCATATGAATATGTGTATTAAAGCAAAGATGAATCTCTCAGAATGAGGAAATGAATTTTTTAACAGATGTTGAAAGGCTAATAAGTGCACAACTCTTAGCACCCAGTCCAAATACCAGATTTTTATATTGCAATAAAAATTTACCAGATTTCTGAAAGTATGTGATCTCTTGAAAAGAAAAATCATAAGAAACTTGGATCAGATGTCTATTATTTAAAAAAAAAACTTTACAGTCCACTAAAGACTGCTTTTGGCAGGGAAATAGGAAATGAGTTGGAAAGCATTAATAAACTTTCAGGATACTTAAAAACACCAGCTTATGGTACTTGATCTGTAAGTGAACTCTAGATTACTTCCTTTTTTTTTTTTTTTTACCCATAANTTGATCTGTAAATGAACTCTAAATTTCTTTCTTTTTTTTTTTTTTTTAACCATAAGTAGTGCTTAGAAAGAAAGCTTATCTAAGTAAAAGAAAGAAAACAGAATGTAGGGAAAGAAAGTTTAGCTTGGAGAAAAACTACAAAAGACAGACAATTAAGTACTTGATTTTTTTTTTCTTTTTTTGCATTGAATTTGATTCCTACTTTCAGAGTTCTACAGAAGGAAACAGAAAATTGCAGTAGGATTCAATTTTAATTTCATTTATGTGCTAGTGAAATCCATTTTACAATAAATTAATAACAAAGTGTCAGTCTGTCACAGAAGATATGCCAAGCAGTTGGTAACAATGAAAGAGGGAACATAAACTTTGGGGATCAAAGAATAGATTCCAAAACTACAGTTGGTTCCGCTGGCCTGACAAGCACTGATTTTTTCCAGTCTTAAGTCAGATCTGCTTTGCTCCTCCATAAAAATGTTAAGTGGCTCAAAATCTGCACAATGCTATGTAGAGTGAGGAAACCCTAGTGAAAATACCTAGCCTCTGAAAAGCACTATTTCCAAAAATGGTAGGAAATTTTTGAGATCAGCCTAAGACTTAAAAAGTTTCAGATTTCCAGAATTCTTGCTTCTTTTTAGTAAAGGCCTGAAAACTGTTTCTGTATATTCCTGGAGGGGTTTTTTTTCTTTTTTATCTTTTTTTTTTTAAAGGGCCCAAACAAGCTTTGAAAAGTCTCTCTCCTTTTATTTAACATAAACTTGTCTAGACTCAGCTAGTTTTCTTGAAAGCTTTTTCTGAGGATGTTTTGTGTGAACTCAAGCACCTTAATTGAAAGGTGTCTATGAGTGTACTGAAGCCTTAATAATGCTGTGTTTTATCCAGAATGTTAATTAGATGTTGTGCTAGATGGGTATTAACAAGAAATAAAAGCAAAACAGTTTTAAAGAGTGTGTCTGTAAATCCCCTACCTTTCAACTTTCCTTCCTGTGATCTTTTTATCAGTTCTTCAGTCATATTAGAATTTTATAGGATTGATAATATTTACATTCATCATTAAAACAAACCAAAAATAATTTTCTTGAGAAAAATGCTCCTGTTTGACAATGAATGTTAATAATAAACAAGAATGAGATCAGGACAGCAGCTTGTTTTCTTTCTGCTGAGTGTCCTTAACGTAATGGTAATAATACTGTTCTCTGTAACTATATCAAAGCAGCAGGCAAAGTAGATTTGAATAGATAAACTATGTGCAGTAGAAGAACTTGGGTATAAACCTTTAAAAGGCTAAAATAAACCACTTTTCTGAGTATGCTGATGTAGTAGATATCAGCCTGCCTAGATAATTAGATGCATATGACTATTTTCTGCACTGACTAGAATGAACTCAGAAACATTTCCAAAGAATTTGATAAACCTTTCAGAAAATGCTGTAACAAAACATCTCTGGTAGAGCACCCATAGTAGAATGAGAATTCATTCCACTAGAAGGGATAATATGCTGAAACTCATAATTAAGTATATTTGCAACATGGGAAGAGAAAGAAAAATTGAGTGTAAATTACTTTAGAAGATCCAAGTGGTCACCATCCAATGAACACCTAGACTCTACCACTTCTTGTGAAGCTACGACTAGTCAGAGCAAATACCATGTATTTTTTTCTACTTCTCTTCACATTCATGCTGATAAGGAGCTTATGGTCAGCAAGGAGGTACTTTGGTTAAAAAGTTCCTTTTAAAGTACCACGTGCTTACTAAGGCTTTAAAATTTTGATTTAAAACTGATACAGGGAAAAGAAAAATAATTTTTACCCCAAAACAAATATTTTTAAAACATTATGTATCTGAAAATACACGTATGGAGTGCAGAGCAGTTTTTTGTTTGTTCTGTCTGGTTATTGATATTGCTGTGGCAAACCACTATGACAAAATTCTCAAGAGCTAGCAGTGTTCTGGAATTATAAACTGAAATATGACTGCCTTATATTTTCCAGAGCAGAGTCCTGCATGATTAGTACTACTGAAGACAATGAAGGAACAGAGTCCTAATGGAAAAGTTGACAGTGACACACATAATTGGATAATATGGTGCAAAATTCTTCAGGACAGACAGGGAGGCAGACAGACAGGGAGGGAGTGAGAGACTTTTCTGAGAGCCAGTGCTATTGGAAAAAATACCAGTGGTTTAATTTGGATAATAATTATGCCTAACATCTCCGCTTACTATCACAATAGCATTAGTCTTATTTTTTCTGTGCCACTTTGTGAAAACCTGACTTTCCAAGGCCATGCATTCCTTGGGCATCACTTAGCAGAAGGCCAAAAATATATGACTTTTTTTTTTTTAAATTCCATTTTTCTTCAGAATGATAACTGAGCCCAGAGGTGACCCTTATACACAATTGCAGTTATTCAGGTCTAAAAAGCCAGCAAATTCACATGTAACTATATCTCCCAGCTTCAACAGTAGGGCAGACTGTCAGCTCCCTCATCTGTCAGCACTTGTTCAGGCTGGTAAATGAAGACTGGTGCATACTAGCAGTATCTATTTGCTACAGGATATGCACTCAAGAAAGTCACGAAAAGGAGTTTCAAGCAAAGGCCAAAACCAATCAGTCATTTTCTCCTGTTAGCGATAAGAAAAGCAACATAAAAGAGAGAGGTGCTTGTCCCAAAGGTGGTATCAGTAGCAAACTGTCACCAAATAAAAATAGTTAAAGTCCTAATGACTGTACTAATTCAATACAAATAGCCAGGTTGCAGTTAGCTCAGCATTTCCTCTTGCTAGGCCTCAGGGAGGAGAAACAGAAGTCCTACTGTTCAGAAGACAAATCGTGTGCAACTTGCCTTAGGTGAAAAAAGATGTGCTGAAATGGTGGGACAATCAGTGCCATATTGTTTCCTTGGAGCTGAAGTCCTCAAAAACCATGCTGCATCTCATTAAACTAGCAAAATCTTCCTGACTTTTTGCTTCTCTGTGTTGTGAAGACAGCCCCAGCTACGGTCCCTCCCATGGTGAATGTGTGTTTAATAAACCTCGAGGCAGTGGAAAGCCGGGCCATCACCCAGGAAGACTGGGAGAGGACGGCCAGCAGAAAGGGTGTGATGCAGAGAAGCTCTGCTCGATGTGGTCTCGCCCAGAGGTGAAGCTGGCTGCTCTCTGAAAGCTTGCCTCCCCATTGCCCAGCACCAAAGTTGAATCTCTGCACAGGGAATTGACAAGTAGCTGTAAAGACCCACCACTCTGACCTGATATGATTTTATAACAGACTTCTGTGATTCAAAAAGGCCACAGAATACCAAAGACAGAGAAAAATGGGGTTAAAACTCTCCAAATCGGGAGTGGATTGTAGGGAATGACTGACTAAGGCTCCACTGATGCTGCCCCATCTGACAGGTATGATCCCAATCACATTATGTGCTGCTGTATGTCTCTTCACATCTACAGTGAATCTGTCTCTGGCTCTGTAAATTGATTGTGCTTTTCCAGTACCCTATACAATGCTTGATTCAACTTAATCAGATATCTGAAAAGGAATGATTTTTTTGCAGTTCTTTTCAAGCCCTTATGTATACAGTGTTATGTTCTGATATTTTAGAAACATTTTGCATATATGAAATATAAAAAGGAGTGTCTTGATTCTATGACTTTTATTTACATATTTTCAAGAAAATATACTAGTCGGAACCTGAAACAACTTAAAATATCTTACTATTGTCCCTCAGTTTCAAAATAATTATAGCTTTCTATGATAATTTAAAATTATAAATTAATGAGTGTTCCCATATTAAAGTGTTTATCATAAAAGTATTATCTACATTGATTATCTGTATCTGAAAACATGGTTTGATAAAATACATAGAGAGGGAAGGGTTCTGTAGTTGACATTAAAAACAGAAGATAAAGAAAACCCTTTCTATATAGTCAAACTTCCCTTCCCATAGCACTTTTTCTAACACTATCTTTGGGACATTAAAAGAAAAAATCAACACCAAAAACATTCAAGAGATGCTTTCAGTAGTGGATGCTCTATTGAACTTCCATTCCTCTTTCATTTTTCCCTGTCAGCTTCTTGCACTGATGTCAGTAATTTACCTTAGATTTGACTTGCTTCTCATGCCGCCTTTCTGAAACCTTACACATAAGATGTTCAGAAAGAGACTGTGCTGTAGTGATTTCATTCAACCTAGATGTTTGATTTCCACAGCTCCTTCAGATCCAGCTTGCAAACTTCCACTCTTCAGACAGCTCAGAGAAAGGATGCTTTTCCTTTACAGCCTGCTGCCACTGTCATTCTGGATATAAACGCTTCCTGTTGTGTTTCTCCTTTCAACTTCCAGTACTTAGATAGCTCATAAACTGTGGACTTTTTTGTCTCCCCCAGGCTCTTTCCTCACAGGTAGCTTTCTGGTGGACTTATAGCTCTGCTCTGAGATCCTAGCCACCTGAGTACGGCAGGTAGCTCTGAAGAGGGGGTGACTGTATTTCTCAGGACATAGATCCACTTGTGACAGAAATAAGCATCATCATGAGCATGTTGTGCTACAGGTATTATGCCTCTCCATTTTTCTGTGGTATCACTCTTCATTCAAGATAAACAATAATATATCTGAAGCACCCCAGCTACAGTCTAGAGGAACCACATCAGAAAACAAAGCCTGAGACAGAGCTTTTAAGGACCGTTTCCCCCACACACACTTTCTCTCTTCCAGACAAATAGAAGTATTAACTCTGTCAAACCAGCAGATGTCTTCAGGATCCGCACCTTTCTCTGGTGAAAGCATGGAAGATAAATGTGTCCTCTCAAGGTGGTAAATTCTTCAGTGTGTTAGAGATTTATGAAACACTTCACAGAGTAGGCAATTTCCCTTTTAGAGATTTGTGAGCAAGTCAAGTGAAAAACCAGATATTGTGATCCATGTCTTATCCTTAACATAATGCAGCTAAATGACCCCATTAAATGAATTTTTAAGAATTTTAGAAAACTGTTCTTTTAAATCTATAGCAAAACTGATAAATTACCATAGTAGTAACAACTCCTACCTTAAGTCTGATTCTGTCTTCTTTAACTAGCAAGAAATGGAAATCATTCCTTCTGCACTGCAATTAAGATCACTTACTATTGTGTTTTCACATTTCATGTGGATGAGTCTAGGGTCAGATCAGGCCATCTCCTAAATTTTCTCACTGATAAGCTAAACAGACTGTTGGAGTATATGTAGAATATTTTCCAGCCTTTCAATTATTTTCATCCCATCACTCAACTCCCTCTGGAGGCTTCCTAGTTTATCAGCATTCTTCATCAGTTGTGGATGCAAGCAGTAGGTTCAGAGTTGCAGCAGTCACAGAATCACAGTCACACAATTGTTAAGGCTGAAAGGGACCACAGTGGGTTATTGGGTCCTATTGTTTGGCACCTGCACAGTAAAGAAGTTCTTCTCATTTAGGTGGAATTTCCTGTGCATCAGTTTCTGCCCCTGACCTCTTGTCTGTTGCTTGGCACCACCAAGAAGAGCCTGGATCCACCCTTTTGTCAGCCTCCCTTCAGATACTTGTAGAAATGGACAGTTCACTGTCTGCCAGGACTCCCAAATCCTTCTCCACAGAGCTGTTTTCCAGCAGCTCAGCCCCCAGCCTGTACTGGTGCAGGGAGTTATTCCTCCCCAGGTGCAAGCTCCTGCATTTGCCTTTGCTGAATTTCAGATGGTTCCTCTCTGCTCATCTTTCCAGCCTGCTGAGATCTCTCTGAATGGCTGCACAGCCCTCTGGGGTACCGGCCATTCCTCCACAATAATCATTGGGATGTGGGTGGACAAGTAGCCCACAAGTCAACAGTGTGCCCAGGGGACCAAGAAGACCAATGGTATCCTGGGGTACACCAGGAAGAGCATTGCCAGCAAGTCAAGGAAGTTGGTCCTGCCCCTCTACTCAGCCCTAGTGGGGTCACATCTGGAGTGCTCTGACCAGCTCTGGAGGGTAACAAATGTGGTTAGGGGACTGGAATATCTCTATTATGAGGACAGATTGAGGAACCTGGGCCAGTTCAGCCTCTAGAAGAGACAAGTGCGAGGGAACCCCATCAATGTGTACAAGTATCTGAAGGGAGGCTGTCAAGAGCATGGAGCCAGGCTCTTCTCGGCACTGTCCAGCAGTAGGACAAGAGGCAATGGGCAGGAAATGATGCACAGAAGTTCCACCTGAGAATTAGGAACCTCTTTATTCTGTGGATGACCACGCACTGTAATAGGTGTGCCCAGAGAGGCTGTGGAGCCTCCCTCAATGGAGATATTCCAGAACCACCTCGACACAATCCTGTGCCATGTGCTCTGACTGAGCAGAGAGATTGGACCAGATGATCTGCTGTGGTCCCTCCCAGCCTGACCCACACAGTGATTATGTGATTTCAAGTGCACTGGGTTTAGATCAAAGAATTTAATGAGCTTGTTTAAATCATGTAAATGACCATTCAATTATAATCCACCATGTTACCTAATTTCTTTTTTTTTTTTTTTTTAGAAGACTGGGCTAGGATATTAAGAAAATATGTATTTTGCAGATACAGTTGGGCCAAAAGCTTAGATATGTGTTCACCCATGAACCAAAGAGAGCTCAGAGACCTTCACTCTTTAATGCTCACATTAGCCCACAGTATGTTGAATTTTACAAATCAAGTTTCAAAATATCTTAGGAAATAAAAGTTAATTTTATAAACTTATTTGTGACTTATTTGGGAACTTATTTTATAGACTTATTTTATTTCCAAATAATCTTCTGCTGATAAAATTGATCTAATATTCATTGCTCTATTTTTTTTTTCTTTTCATAACTTAATTTATTGTTTGTGGGTTTGCCACATTTTTATGGCTTCTGTCATTTATCTTTTAGGCTGTCTTGATGCTTGCTTTCAGTTTTGACCAAGCTGAATTTTGCTGATAGAATTTCAGGCAGCTAGTTAAAAATTACCAAATAGTTTGCAATAACTATTTAGTCTTTTCCGACTGAGTTTTGTCTCCCAGTTTATTTGTCCCATAATTGTTTTTTTCCTTTGTTAAACTGTCCCTTTTAAGCACCAAGCTTATATCTCATGGTATATCTCAATGAGTTGTCTTTTATTGTATGTCTTTTATTTCTTTTGTGTATGTAGTGAAATCAAGTTGCAGTCATTTGCACCCAAGAAACCACTAATTTTTAGTCCTGTGATCAGGTCCTCTTTATCTGACAAGATGAGGTAAGACAAAATTCCTCTATGTAAGATGAAAGACTCTCTAAGTTAATAAATTGTCATCTGTAATTTTTAGAAATCTCTAGGATGTTTCAGTACTGGCAGCCTGAAAAAACTCAGCATATGCTGGGCAGATTGAACTCCTCCCCATACCTTCCCTTTCCCTGATAAAATATTTTTTTCTTCCTACACATAGCAAGGTATTTGAGAGCAATCCATAGCATGGAGGAGAAAAAAAGAGGGAAAGGAAAAATTAGATAGGTCAATTAATTATCCTTATATGAGCAAAGGGGATGGCAGAAATGTGATCAGCTCTGGTCCTAGATTTTTCTCCCTGTGTGACCCTCTTCCTTTGCTTCCTACTGAATGTCCATGGAAAAGGAGCATCCCATTTAGACAGGTGTAGCACACAGGAGTTTTTTGTCTGTGTCCCAAGGGTGGAAGGAACAACAGACAGTGTGCCAACATAGAAGCTGTTCCAAACCATCAAAGCATCTGTCTCTGAAAAGCATATAAATAATACATTTGTTCTGAATGTATATGTGTGATAGTTTATTATATTGTCATATTGATTCATGATTCAAAATTATTTGCCTTAAGACAATATCATTTAAATCAGAGCTGGATGTTTTTCTTTCCCAACAGCAAAATTATCAGTAATAAGGAGAAGATGGAGTTTAAGTTAATTTTGGTGACTTGGGGCTGAGACTCGATTCCAAGTACATCCTTTTTTATTCACAACAGCCTTCCATTTCACTTTCTTTGTTGTCTGCATCATTACCTTTACCTTTCTGTCTGACATCACTCTACCTTCCAAACTTGATTTCTGTGTATACTGACAAACTAGAAGCTTGGCCAGGAGGGGGAGGGGAGTTTGTTTGTTTGTTTGAGCATTAGTTTTGTTCAGATATCTATTTTGTTCAGAAATCACAGCTCAAAATAAAGATAATAAACATAATAAAACCCTAAGGAATTTAAGCCTATGTGGCTACTTTAATATGTATAAGTGTATCAGTCATTAATGAGATGATGAAAATTTGTAAATGATGAAAGTGATGAAGATGGAAAGATCAGAAAACTGAAAATAATACCTGGCATTAAATAAGTAGATGAAAAGAATTAAGCGCCTACAACTCCTTAAATTCCATTCATAGAAATGGGATTAATGGGATATCTACCATTTTGGAAGCACATAGGAAAAATAAAAAACAGCAAACATGCAGCTGGTGGGAGCAAATTCAGTAAAGACAGTTTGTTATCACAATTTTGTGTTTATTCCCTGAGGATCACTGAAATAAAATAAGGAATATGTCAAAATTGCAAAACTACATTGGTCAAGTCTGCAAAAAAGCTCAGTTTTGAAGTAAGCCTTTTAAATGTCCAATGAGTGATGCTGAAAGATGATTTGGAGGCACATACTAAATATATAAAACATATACTATGAAATTAATATAGCTGCAGATAGTTTATCAAATCTATTAATTAGAAATAGAACCAGAGAAATTTTGGGATAGGATTTTTCTTTATAACAAGAATCATCACTTGGTATTTAGGAATGGATTGTAAGAACGAAATTATGAAAATGATAGTTGTGTTTGATAAATTAAACAGTTCTACAGTAATAGCTACATAATTTTTAAAAATATCAGGAAACCTATGCCCTGTTGACATATTCCAAGAAAAAACAATATTAATTTCCCTTTCTTTTTATTAAATTTTTAGTTCTTGAACTGTAGATGCATATCATTTTACTGTTTATCAAGGATCACATGAAATTGTGTATTAAACTATATGCATCACACTGGCTTTAAATTTGCAATTAGAATGGCATGTTTAAGTTGAAAAGTAATATCTGAATTATAAGATTAAATTGAGAAATGACAAACAGGCGAAAACTTGCTAAGCAAATTATTAAATTAGTATCAAATTGTACATTCCTTGACTATTGCAAGGGACAGTAAGTAAAGCAATTGGTAAGGGTCAAATTAAATAAAGCCTCCCTTGTACACACAGATTTGGCATAAGGAGAGGAACGTAGCTAAGAAGTGAGACAAATCTAAAGTTAAAAATATCCATGAAAAGACAAGGTTGAGAATTTTTTCCTGCTCGTGAAATTGTTAAAAGGTATTTAAATAAATAATAAAAAATAATAGTTTTGCAATTTTGCAGTACTACAATTATTGTTCCATCTCTTTGTAGAAAAGGACATTATAGAGCTGTAGTTCTAGAAATTTTAAATAGAGTAAATGCTCTAAGGCTTCAGTTGCCAATGAATTGCAGCAGTAGCATTTTTTTAGACTTGAGACATAAGCTGCACAGGTTTCTTACCATGTTTTAACTGGGACATATGTCCTGACCTCCAAGTCCTTTTTTTGAGGAGCTCCATGACAACTCTGACAGCAGACCTATGTTCTACTCAAATGCAGGAAGTGTCACTACGAAGGTTTATTGGAAGCAGACTTGACTGCAAATACTATTAATGCTACTGCTCAACATTTTTATTTCAATTGCTCCAAAACAGTTGAGGCTCTCCCACTCTTGTGGCATTTGGACTAATATGCATTGCTGAGGAAGGAATGACGTTTACATTTACAAAGGAATCTGATACCAGAATTTTGTAATACAGTGTTACATTATTTACACTATGAATAAAAAAAATAAAAAAAAAAAATTGTACTTTGTTTAACGATAGAGTTACTGTGGAAAAGAAAGAGCTGAATCATGCTTGTTTGACTATTGCTACTTGTCTCAAATCCCTCAGATTTCAGTGTTATCAGTTTCTTCTCTAAACTGTGAGAGATCACTTTACAGCAGTGTGCACTTTCTAGAGAACCCGTTCAAGACCTTTTCAGACTGCCCATTTCTTCTTTTACACCTTTCCCTTGCTTGTTCAATTCCAAATATTTTTCTTGACCTTTTGGCCTGCAACTTCTTGCCACAAACTACAGAGAAAACCTAGATCTCTGGCTCCTGTTAACCATAGACATGATGTAATCCTGCCTACATTACTTCACTATTTTTTTCAGTATATGCATGTATATACATATTCTGCTTAACTAGTCATCTGGGGAAGGATGTGAGATCATTTTGCAAGATTGGACCAGAATGGAATTTAAGGGTCGTTTTTATAAGTAAGTGGGCAGCTGCAGTTAACTCCATGAGGGACTAATCCCTTGACATTTTTTGAATTTTGAACCCTTGGGGTGCAGTTTTTCTATCTATATGCATATTTACAGCATTTTAGAAGATAAACAAACAAAATAAAGTGAAAGATAAGATGGTACAGAAATACTCAGCTATTGCAGGCACCTTTGGGCTTCCAAATACATCCATCAAGCCCATGGACTCTACAAATCTGCATGGATCAGAATGTTACGACACTATTACCATAACCTTTCATACCAGAAACTACTCTTGACTGTTATAAAATCAAGAAACAGGGTTAAAATTTCAGAAGTTTTTTAAATTAGTGTATTTCAAAGAGAATTCCCAAAGTTTTAAATTACTTTCATTTCAATGTTCCAAACAAGTGATAAGCCATAGTAGCAGCCTATTTAGGCAATTTTTATAACTATGGATCTTTATTGCATTCCTGTCATTCACACAGTTGCAGTACACAGAGAAGGCAATTGGTTTCATCTTATTTCTCAAGTGGCAGGAGAGAAGGTTGAGAAGCCATCTTGCAATACAGTTAATATGGCCCTTCTCTGCTTCTAATCCCAATGAGGCACAGTCTGAGAACATTCATTTGTATAAGCAGTTCAGAGCCTAGGCAAGTAATACTGTAACTATCCAAGTACTGTGCACATGAAACAGCTCACAAATATTAATTTGTTTCCAGGACATTGATCTTGCACCTCTCTCTATATAGAGTCAATACTCACACAGACAATGATTATATAATTTCATTAAGCACACACACATTTTTTTTGTGTTTCTGTATGCAATTGAATTTATGTTAGTGATAAGAATTGCAATAGTTCCTTTTTCATTCTTCAGTACCTTGCTTTGCAATCCAAGGGTCTATCAGAAGACAATATTCCCTTCAGAGATTTTTTGCCCTCTAGCAAGTTTTTCTGACATCTGTAGTGGAGCTATGAGATTCCTTAAAAAAAGAGCTCAAATAAGCTTATTATAAAACAATTTTGACTTAAAAAAAAGTTACTTATGAGAAAATAAATTCATTTTAACCCCTACACATCTAATATACTTATGCATTACAGCTATAGCTGAAATTACCAGTTGTTACTAGTCAAAAATCTCTACAGTTATGTATGGAATCCACTTGTTTTTAAAACCCTCATATTAATTATAAACTCTGTGTAGGAAGTCCTAGGAGCCCTCGTATTTTTTATTTAAATTTTCTCAGAGACATATTTTCTTTATGGTAATTTTCAAGAATGTCTTAGTGAGGATATTACATTTTACAAAAGCTGATTTAACATGACATGAGCCAAGGCAGAAATGATACACTTTATTCAAGAAAATTAAAAGAAGAAAGCAGAAATTTGCAAGTAGTCTTAATTTCACTGCACTTTTAAGTAAGAACCTCAGGAGTAAACAAGTTATTTCAGTAGAGCTGGCCTAAATTGAAAAGGCTCCATATGCTAATTTTAGAGGTGCTTAAAGTAACCAGATATAATTTCAACAAGTCTATCATTAGCCCTGATTTGTTTCTCTTGGTTTCAACTGCCTCTACTAATTTCTCAACGCGTCAACTTTTATATAAAGCAAGTTTTGTCATAAGAAAATATATTTTCACCTCCTTTTTCTCCATTACTTTGGGTTGTAGTTGTAAAGAGATTTTTTTTCCCCCTAAGTCTTCTGAATTCTGTTCTTGTATTTATTCATGGAGATGCCAGCTTCTCTTATGGAAGTACATGACAAGTACTGAGTCAAAACCTATCATTTGTAGTATAAACACCTTGGTTCTATACTTCTTAATCAACAGTGTTTTAAATGAAAATAAACTTTTAACAGAAAAATGTATACCCTGGTTCTGCCTCTATGTCCTTTCTTACAATAGTGAAATAAACCTTTTACATTTCTTTGTGATCCACTCTGCTTTGTCTCACACCCTCAGCTTTCCCTCATTTGTACATACTCCTATATATAGAGACATATGTATAAATTATTAATATGCTGTACATTTTCTCTCTCAGCAAGGGTCAAGGAGCTTAAATTCTTTTTCATTGTTTAACCTATGCTCCTCATACTCCTCTTTCAGTGCTAATTGTACTTTCTCTATATATTGAATAGTATATATATATTTGCAGTATTATTCTGAGATTTTTGACAAGGATAAAAAGCTTATGGAAAAAAAACCAAAACAAAACAACTAAAATGTCAGGAAGCAACATATCTCTGGAAGCTTACAAAGACTGGAGGGTGTTTTGAGACCACAACTGAAGCTTCCCAGAAAGTTCTGCTGCTGCTCTTTTGAGTTTCCTGCATTGTTTGATGACATGACCGCAAAGACGTCATTGTGCTTCACTTTACTCCTGTTTAATCATCTACAGATAATTTTCTCGTTATTACTTTAACTTCTGTAAAAATCATCCTAACCACTCAACAGGAAAAAGAAAGAGCTATAAGGGACAGTGAGAAATTCAGAATCTACATGTTTAATAAAGGAAACATGAAATTAAAATATAAGATTTTTAAATGTGTTCGCCTGTTGTCTGAAAAACTACTCCTTCAAAGGAAAATGTATAGTGAAAAATTCAAAAAAAGAAAAAAAACCTATATATTATAAAATATACTCATGAATATGTATGCATAAATGCCTATTATATAATAAATATAAAAATATAATAGTACCCAGAGAAATCTGGGTTTAAAAACTTTTAAAAATAACCAGCATAATTAAATTGGCAGTAAAATCTTTTTATACCATAAGTCTTTTTGTACCATAAATATATGTGCTCAAGATTAAACTCCTTTGTAGTACTTGTGTTTACTAAAAGATAAACTCTTTTAGTATCAAAATTAAATCCATGTATGCATTTTAAAAAATTTGGATATAATACAAAGTTAATTTCAAGAAACTGCAGCTATAAATACCACATAGAACTTCAAAAACAACTGGATGGAAATGATATAATATTTGACATTTAAGTTCTTTGGAAAGAGGAATTTTGAAAGACTTAGTCTAATGATGAATTAATGAAATAAGTAATCTTGTCTTCAAAATGTGTCACTTACTGACCTCAAAGCCATCAACTTGGTACAGTTCATTTTTATACAATAGACTGAAGAAAAAAATATTATCTTGTGTAAATACTTGTGTAAATAAATAATTCTGAAATTATTTTTAAATTGAGAGTTTCTTTGCCTTCTAAAGAGGGAGGGAAGGAAGGGATTAAAATTTGGTCAACTGTAATTTGTAAGGTTTAAATCAACGCATTAAAACAATAAAAAAAATCCATAGCTTGTCCTTCACTATTGATTTCTACCACAAAGTTCTAAAAGTTATAAAGCATAACCTTTCCTTATTCAAATATAGAAATACTTTAAAAACTGAATGTTAGACATTGCAAAATAAGATGATCATCATTGCATGAAAGTTATACTGCAGAAGTGTATGAGGATAATATGATGATTTTCTGGCTTGTGCTCTGAAGGAGCAAGTGTTTTCTACAAGATTTGTGAAAATGGTGGCAGTCATTCTTGAATGTTGCTGATGATCTAATCAAAGTGGAAAGCTCTCCCTTTTAGAGTCTGAATTTCCTTTGACTTTCCTGACTACATTACCACACTTCCATGACTTTGCAAACAACACAGGCAATCACAAATGAGGTTATTTTTCTTCTATGAGTATTTCAAGTGATTCAAGTATAGTATATGAAGATATACTTTCACAATTTACCCCAGAATTCCAAATATCAAAGTGCCTTCTCACATAGATGTTACCTCATTTACATGATCTGCACTTGTACATGTTCGGGGTTTCTTTTTGTTGTATTTTGTTTTGTTCTTCAATTCAAAGGACTAATGTATTCATAGTAAATATAATCTTTAAGTCCCTGTATTGACATGTTCTTCTCAATCAGTGACAAAGGAGGAAAAAAGAGAAGAGTCTAGTAGTTAACTATAAATGTAAACATTTTTTTCTTTGCTCATGGAGGAACTGGAGCTTCTTCCAGGCATTAAAACTATCAAAAGCATTAGACCTTCTTCTTGTAAGAAATGAGCTGCTGTCAACTGCTTTTTCTAATACCTCAAAATTTCTTTGGGTCTTTCTGATATGAGAGGACTATGCACTGTCACCTTTGAGAAGTGTTCTGTAGGACCAGCAACAGAAATCTCCAGTCTGGGGAACACTCAGTGTAGCTGGGAGCCTCAGAACAAAGGGTTTCTCTTACAAGATTAAGGGTTTAACCTGTAGCTCTAGCCCACAGATACCATAAGAGGACTGTTTGAGGCTCAAAGAGAGTCTCAAAGAGGCTTTTCCCTTCCTACAGTTTTTACTGACTGTGATTAAATGAGCCAAGGCAGAGAGTGAAGCACCCCTGGAACAGTGAAGTGAGTAAGCATAATTACACCTATAATTTCATGGGAAAGAAGCCTAAATATGTATGAAAAGATTGAGAAGTATAAGGGAAACTTTCAAGGCATAAATATGTACAGGGGTGCTAAGGAAGATGTGCTGGTGTATTTGTTTTCAGAAGTCTTGCAACAATTACCTTTCCATCAAAAGACCTTTACACTTGGGGCTGGGAAAAGTATTATCCAGACCACCTGTTGGGAAGCCTGTGTTACAATTTTTTAGCATTTCATCCTGTCAATGTAAATAATTTTATAGACCATAGAATCATCTTACCACTAATTCATTACTCTAATGAGTGTGTATTAAAAACAGTTTTTACAAATTAGAACTTTTCCTATACTCTGAAATTCTAAACAACAGTTTGTTCATAAAATTGGGATAATTTGCAGTAACAATGATTTTATGTCACTTTGGATTTATAAGTGAAACCAGTTGAATTAAATGAAATAAATTTGCAAGTGGAGCAACACAAAGTAATTACTTCAGTGGGGCTCAGCATGGCCCCAGTGGTTTTCCTGTGTCTTTGAGTCTTACCATATCCATGGGAATGGACTGTTATACAGAGATCTTTCAAAGTCAAAGATCACAGGTACACCCAAGCTGCTGATTTCTGGCCTTTACACATGCCAAAAATGTGAGGAAAGTTATGCCCGTGTTTCTTAGGAAAAAAAAGGAGAGGATATTTAGATTAGGGAACTGGTAGCAAGAGCTGATGAGCACAAATCAGAGAAGCAGATAGATAAACAGCACTTAATAAATTATGGAGGAAGCAAAGAGGCATTTGGACAACTCAAGCATTCAAGCTCTAGCTGTCTATAAATATGAGCAAACTAGAGTTAGGATCAATAAGGTTTCTCTAAGAAGTTTCAAATGGCAGTTTGACAATCTATCAAAAAAAAAAAAAAGAATTGATTACCACTATCCACAAAATAATTTATATTATGCTTCTTTTTGCTATTGCAGTATTCCTTGCACCTCCACTTAGTTCCATACAATGGAACTTAGGTTTAGTTTAAGTATTTCAAGGACTAATCAGATATTAAGTTTTAACTACTATCAAATGTTTCACAAATGGTATATATAGATCTATTTAAAGAATTTCAAACAACTCTTAACATCTCTGGAAAAAAAAAAGAGCTACAAAAATACAAAAATCACGTTTCTA
Source organism: Toxostoma redivivum (assembly GCA_013397375.1). Taxonomy (NCBI): domain Eukaryota; kingdom Metazoa; phylum Chordata; class Aves; order Passeriformes; family Mimidae; genus Toxostoma; species Toxostoma redivivum. The sequence goes on from VXBI01010433.1 coordinate 161,231, forward strand.
AAGCATATTTAGTTACACCAGTTGGAAGCATTAAAAATAGTTTGAAAAAGACACACTGAAAAGCCACTACTGTAAAGATCTGAGTCTGCCTAACTGGTATGTCTAGACTCATTAAATGTCAAAATACTAACTGTCTCTTATTTTCAGAACACAGAAATGTATATTTTTCATGTCACAGATGCCAGAGGTGAAAAGCAATTTAATTCCAAGCTGGCATGATATGAAAAAGAACTGCTGTAGAGATTTCAGGAACAACAAACCCACTTCAGACCTCAGGGAAAGCCTGCAGAGAAGTGTCCTTACTAAAATTTAAAAAGAAAGGCTTTGAACTACAACATGGAAACAAATACGGACATTTTCTGTGAGCTCACAAAAATAAAAAAGAAAGAGAATAGATTATTCCAAAACGGAAATAAGGTCCTGGTACCTCTGCTATAAAAAGCTCACAGGGCTAAATATGTTTAGTCTCTCCCCTTCATGTTTAGCTTCAGTTTTGACTAAGAAAATGTTATCCTTTCAGATCAATAAATCGTGGTAATGGCCTCTGCAGAAGTTAATTTCCACTTTATTCTATACAGTAGGAAACAGAGTGTGAGAGACTCAAAGATTTATAAAACATATTGTGGGGCTGGGAAGAACCACAGGTTAAGTGCAGATCTTGCCTCTTGAAACTTCAAAAGACAGTGAAAGATGAATGAAGGAAAATTAGGGCCAAAAAAAGAGATGCTGATCAAAAACAGCAATTCAGGATCTTCCTTCTAACGTTGGAGCTCAAAAAGCCTAACAGTAGTTCATTAGGGAAAGAACCCTAAAAGCTATATTTATATTTATATTTATCTCTCTCTCTCTCTCTTTTTTTTTTCTTTAATATGAGTTTTTAAAACTGGTCAGTACTCCCAAGGCTTGGTAACTACCAATAGGCTGAAGACCACAATCAGCCATGTCATGACTTACAACATGAAATAAGGGCTTCACAATCTGGCTTCAACTTAAATGGCACGTTTACCTCCTCTGGTTTATAGAGCTCTAATAATAGCCACCTGATCTTATATGATGTTTCCATGCGATATGGAAAATGGCAGCACACAACTACAAGGAAATGTAGTCTTGGGTACCCCTGCATGTGGGGGAAATGGTCTCATTGGCAGAGGGTGAGATGACAGTAAAATGCTTTGGTGCTAAGCTTGGATGAGCAGCTGTCCATGCAAATTTACTGCAGCCTGCCTGACAGAGTCCTGTCACAGTTGCACTGTCGCTGCAAATGACACCCTCCCAGACACATTTGGAGCTGACTTCTGCAGCAGACCAAGGATGGTAAGCATGATATATGAGGCTGACTCTTTGGAAGGAGAAGAGAGCTTGCTTGTATAAAGGGACAGTGTGCCACCCACACCTGGATCAGAGAAAAGGTGCTGGGCTTTTTATTTGCCAGTATAGGTGAGCTGTATAGTCAAAGGAATGAGGATAATATCAGATGGGGCAGTGGGAGCTGTGGGAGCCTATGGGCTTTAAAATGCATGTTCTCTAAAGTAAACTATCTTTCTCCAGAAGACCACGCAGGGAATACCCTCCCAAAACTGGCACCTTGGCTTTATGTAGGCAGTTTCATAGAGTTTTACTGAAAGGACAGTAGGGTAGAACTACACAGCTGAAGGCAGAGATTTAGGTAGTTGGGATGTTGTAGAATTAAACAAAAATTAATAATGTTAGATGAAATAAATGCTACCTGGGCCCACCTGAATGTTAGCTCCTACACTAAGTTGGAATGTTAATCAGGATTAGTAGCAGTGGGCTCTTCATTCCTATTTCTGTTGGTCAAAATGAATGGAACTAGGTCATCTTTAAGGTCCCTTCTAACCCAAACCATTCTATGATTCTATGATTCCATTCAATAATTTCCCAGAAGCAGCAAGGAGCTTCTAGAAGGTGTGTACAGTGATCTGCACTGCTTTCTGGGGTCCTGCATCTCCCCCTGCCCAGTGGTACCAGAGTAGTGATACATGACTGGCCACAGAGCTGATAAAGTAGCCCACAGGGAAACAGAGGGCCAAATAGGAATGGACAGGAGGATTTTGATAATTTCCTGGGTAGTATCTGCTCTTGATTGTCCTGGTATGTTGAAGAGAAATTGTTAATTTATTTCATTTTGCAGACTTTATAAGACTTTAGGACTCACTAAGTTTTATTCATGTAAAGAAAGAGTTGCACACGAATAATCCTGGTAAATTACTGGTGACTATGTCCCCATCTGTGAAAGCTTTATTCATATTATCAGGCTTTTTTAAGCTATATTTGCATAGAGTACGATGAAGAATATATTTGCAATTCCTCAAAGGCAATACATGCACTTTCATTCCTGGTTTGCAGCCACTAAATAAAAGGGAATGAAAGAAAGAATTTGCTGGAGAATAAACTATTATTTTACTTTTTTTAATCTAAGAGCATTTATCTTATTACTTCTTATTAATCCTAAATGCTTATTGCAAAGACAAAAATTTAATTGACTCTAGAGTTTATCACTTAATAGCATATAGATTACCATAAAGGCAACATAAAAAATTATTGCACAGAGCTGTTAACAAGGCCTCCTGATTGGCTCTGCAAAACAGTTTTTTGCAACCTGCTTTTTGCAGGCATGTTTTTTAGGAAAAACTCCAAGTATTCTGATGGGTGACTGAAGGCAGAAAACAGCAAAGAATTCAGAGAAGAGAAAATGTTGTAGCACTGTTCAGACAATAAACAGACACTTAAGGCTGGCTTCAATTCTTCCTGTCACAGATGACTTAGTAACCATGATCCATTGATTAAACACCACTAGAAAATTAGGGCAATTATTTTCCTTATTCACAAAGTGTTTGTGATAGGAATGTGTAAAAAATTTTACCTAGAAAGTAGAGAGGAGAAATTGTTTTACAAACTGTACCCCAACAATTGCTCAACCAATTTTATTCAAAAAGCAAATTTTTCCACTTTTTCTATTGAAAAGAAGCCTGGAAAACTGCTAGTACCTTACAGAAAGTAATGAGCATTTTGAAATAATGAGATAAAATTTAAAAAAAGGAAAAAGTTTTCCTTTGTGTGCACTATGAATTCTACTCGGTTTTTTAGTTAAAAATATAGTTATAATATATAGTTAAAATATAGTTATAATAAATTTTATATAGTTATAATAAAATTTTCATGACTCACAAGATATAACAACTTGCTTGACTTTGGATGAGGATGTGGGCAAATAGACAAAAAATGCAGGAGCAGTGCTAGCCCAAATTGTGGTACATATTTTGAGTACTTAGGAAGTCAATAAAACTTTTGAAGTTTCTGGCTATCTTTTCTTTGATTTTCCCCCTGAATAATACTGGGGGAGACATATCCTATGGATGCAATAATCTACAGTGATGATATTTTTCCTGTACACTGAAACACAGGAGAAAGCATAAGGAACAAGCCTCAACGGATCCTACTTTATTCCTTTCTGTGTCAGTGCTATACAGATAATTTTTGTTCCTTTTTGCAATATATATAGGAGAAGAATAAATTACTCTGGTTCTCCCTTTATGTAGAACAATTTCTGAGGAATGCAAGGTTTATAATGGCTCCCCTGTAGAGCATTAGACAAAAACTCATAAAAGCATTGTCAGAAAAGTTCCTTGTAATGGAAAAAAATAGAGTTGGCAAAAGGAGAAGTAGGTTTCTGCCTTACTTTTTACTACTTAATACCCCAAAGAGTAAGCAGGAATATGCTTGACTTTTAAAGAATTATCACTTCCTACTTAACTTGAAGAGTACACACACAGAGGCACCATATTTGACTGCAATTCCTGCAGTGGACTATCACAGGACCCTATTTGCCTTCTGCATTTTGAAGTTGATTAGAGCAGGTCCACTTTATGTTTTTCTGCTCTGTATATTGTTGCATGTGTGAGCTCATCTGTGTTTCATCCTAATTCTGTACTACAAAAGAACACTAAAAATATAACTAAATTATTTCTTAAATTGCATTTCTAAAGATCCTCTGACATTTCCTGAATTCAGTGATATTTAGGTCATATAGTGCTTTATCAACCCATTTCACTAACTTCAACTTTTCCAACACATGAGAGAAGTAAACCATAGGGAATTTTTTTACTTTAAAAATCACCTATTTTCTAGAAAGTCAGAACAATGGAAACAAAGTGTTTTAGAAAGTATCTAGTGCTGACTATTGTACTTCCAGAAATAGCACAGAAGCCTGAACTGTCCCATTTCCCACTGTTTAATTTCATTAGTTTTCTTTCAACTTTGAAAATTAACTTATTTCCTTTTTCACTTGTATGATGATGTCATACCATAAACTAGCTATGACAGGACATAAAAGAAATGAACAGATCACCTAATTCTGTGATCTTGACAGAAGTGTGAAGAATATTTTCATGAATCCTCTACTTTGTATGCAGTGGGGATTGTCTGATATTTAGTAAATGCTGTCATCTTGATTTCCAGAATTCTGTTCAGTGGGAGTAAAATCTAATCCAAACAATCCAAAATGTAGATGTTTTTTCATTTCCACACATAGTTAAATTAAAGCTTGATCTAAGTGGGTTTGTAATCGTATTGCAGAGAGGAATGTTTTTTTTTTGGGGGGGGGGGGGGTGAGAGGGTTGTTTGCTTGTTTGGGTTTTTTTGTCTGTTGATGTTGTTCATTTGGTTTGGACTTTTTGTCCCCAGAGGTGTATGACCTGGAAAAAATGAGGCAAGTTACTGAAACCTGTATGTGGAAAGGAACAGATTTTCCTTTCATGGGCTATTTGAACACTGTCTGCCACACTAAATATATTCTCATTCTTCCTTGCTCCCAGATTGCAAGCCAAATCTGCTTCAAACAGAAAAGTAATATTGAGGAACTCTATATTTAGTCTTGTAATATGGCATAGCAGCAGGAGAGGTTCTGTCAATCAGCTGGAGTTCTGCTGTTTCCTTGGTTGACATTAGCTGGAGAACCTCTTTTCTCAAGAGGTGCAGAATCTAAAAATGATTCTCTAAATCTGACTCTGATGTTAGAAGATTTCACTGAGGGGAAGACTCTACGGTTCCATTTGAAACACAGATTGAAAAACTTTTTGATTTTAGAGATGACACACAGAAATATGCTCTAGATTTGGAGCATGTGTTTTGTCATTTCTGAAGACTTTCAACAAAACTTTCATTTTACTACTTTTTCAGCTTACTTAAACAATGATAAAATCACACACATATTTCTTTTCTTCTTTGGAAAAAAACTATTCCACTTTTAGAAGCAGGATTTGGAGCATCTAGTCTCCCAAGAAAACGCATGTTTAGGAAAATACAATTTTGTCTGGTTTTCATAGTCCACTGCAGCACCTGCAAAAAACACTGGTCAATATGCTTATCTGCTCAATTTGATGAAACCAAATCAATAGAAAATCCAGATCAAGTGCCATAATGCCTTAAGTAGAAGAACCTTACTACCCACATAGAGCTCCCCATTCTGAATGATGCTTTGGGAATGTGAGGCAGGCAAGCTCATAGGTCGATGCTGAAAGGTATGACCCTGTTGGCCCCATATTTTGAAACATGCCAGGAGCCTGTGTACAAATAGTGCTCTTTTCCTCACTTCACAAATTTCAGCAGTTTAACAAGTCCCTGAAGTGAGGCAGAATGCAAAGCCTCATCCAAAGCATCACAACAAGGAGCTGGAAACCCTCTGGAGATCTGCGGTCCGCCAGTGCCTCCACTCTGCTGATCTTGTCTAAGCTGTGCTGAATGAAGGTCAACCTTTCAATTAATGCCTATTCCACCATAGCAAATTGCTTTTTTTTTCCCCATGAATTGATATGATATAGGAGACTTTTTTTATTATTAATAATTTAAAGGTTCTATCTTTATTCCCTTATCCAATGGCCTGCTTTAAAGCATTAGTGGAGAATACTAATAGGGCTACTTTCACGTGGGATATGTTGATGTAAGAGATAGTACCTATAATAAGGTTGAGCATGAGGCCTAGGTAATCCCCCGGTACTTTGTGATATTTGATTTGATTCGTGGTCCTTAGCAAAAGAGGCAAAACACTCTTGAACCTGATAAATGTCCTGTAAGAGAAAGAAAAATGTCTGTTGGTCAGAGAACAAAATTACTCCCAAGGGGATATGTTGCTTTAAGAAAGAATATTTTCTATATCCAACTTATTTCTAATAGCAAAATGAGCTAGAGGAAGAGACAGAGAAATGTCAGATTTAGATGACTCTTCAAGCTCCTCCTACTTAGCCTGTAATAATGCAGTGTAATAAAGTTTTAAAAAGAACAAATTCTTCCCCTAAGTATTTTATTAACTATTAGCAGATTTGGAGTGGTTTAGTTAAAACACTGCTACCTTTATCTTTATGCTTATAAAACATGTCTATAGAGTTCAGAAATTTTTATTTCTATTTTCCTTATACTTTTTCCTAATAGGAGTCTATATTTTCATTTACAGGTTCATAGTGCCTAAAATTTTGGGATTCAGCTCTGCTTGTCAACAATTAAATTATTGCTATGAACAGCACTGCAGCTAATGCATGTCTTAAAATTGCATTCTTCAAGGCTCAGACCAGTAATGGCAGAGGATATTTTTAATAAAGACAGTAGGCAATGTTTTCCCAGTTCTATTTGTCAAACAAAAGGATTATTTCTCATCAGCACAACCTTGACTCGGCATCCAAACTCTCACATCATGATGACCTTGTGAAAGAAATAACTTGAAGATTCTTAGCATTGGAATTTTTTTGTTCTCCATCCCTTCCTGTTTGGCTTCAAGTACATTGTAGTTTATGGATGTTAAAATACTACATTCTTTAAGAATAAATACTCATATATATAATAGTGTAATTTCAGTGTTTTGGTTTTTTGGGGTTTTTTTCTAAGACAAAGCTTCTGCTCCACAAGCACAAACAATTCTTTTGATTTTTTAATGCCTTTGGTGATATGGTCCTCAGTGCACTCATGAAATTTCAAGAAGTTTAAAATTACAGAGAGAAGATGGAACCAGCTGAATATCAGTGAGACCAATGCAATAGTACAGATACATCTCACACAGTGTCTGAAGAGGACCCCAAAAGTAAGGAAACCTTCTGGAGATAACAAACAGAAGAAATGTTTTGAAAAGCATCTTTATGATTTGCATAACTGGGTTATTTCAACTAACCATTATTCAGACATTAAAGTGGAGACCTTTCTAGATATTCAAAAAGTGTAAATGTCTAAACACAACTGGTGGTGAGATAGTATATCCTAAAAGAATATAGGACCAAAGAAGCCATGCACTTCAGAAGTGAGATGCCTAGTACTCAATAGAATGCCAGTCTTGCCACCTCTAGGATAAAATGATATATTTTCCCCTTTTCATGAGCTAAATCAATAACATTAATTATTTTAACTAACAAATGTGTTTCTGTAGGAAAAGGCTAAAAAAAGAGGGTTAAGTGCTTGAAAAATGACAGCACAGACATCTTTCACATCTTGGTGTTATGACTTGAAGTCTTAAATCATTACAGGAAAAGAAATGGCACTGCTTGCCCTATTCTTTTGGTGAAAGTGGCTGACAGAAGGACTTCATCACGCACACACACCACACAAAAAGTTACATAAATGCACGGAGAAGGTTTGCACTAATCTAGTTATCACCAGCACTAAAAACACTACTCTTCCTTTTATTCATTTTGATAAAAACTGCAAGCATCTCCAAGCTTTTCTCATTAACCTCTCTTTTCTATACTTATCAGCATCTTTTCCACATTGTTGGGGCCATTTTTCAAACAATCATTTGAGGGAAGGGGAAAAGTCAAAGCAATAATGGGCTCAGGGTCACAATTGAGACTGTTCTATATAATAAGCAAACCTGAAACAGTAAACTGAGAAAGAAAGAGGGAAGGAGAAGGAGAGAAAAGAAAATGCTGACTTGGGTCAGGGGTCAGCTCTCTGATCTCATTGTCAGCGCCTCTGCCTTTTGCGTTATGGAATTTGTCTTTCATTACCCTGTCTGCCACTCCTGTCAATACACCCTGAAAAGACTCCTCAATAGGAAATTGTAAAGTTCTGGTTGAAGTAACAGGGGGAACTACCCGCTGAAGACAGCTTGTGGCTCACTGCCGTTTCCTGGGTCTCCGCCCTGGTGCCACTCTTCCCCCAGCACTGCCTCACAGAGCATCAACAGGGACTGCAGGGGAAGAGGGGTGACACAGCCCTTCCTCCCAGGCAGGGCATCCCTGCTGCTCCAGGGAATGTGGAGCTTTCATAGCTGAGCCCCTCAAGTGCTGCAAAGGCAAACAATGCAGGAACACCTACTAACACAAAGAACATTGAAAAATCATTTGTTTCACCAAGAGAAAGAACATAATGATTTTCTGAAACAGGAGATGAGGTAAAATGAAGACTCTGAGTGGGGTAAGAGGAACTTTAGGCATCATATACGATGAAGGTATTTAGTTCTAGTTTATTCCCTTTAACTTCCTACTTTTAACAGACTGGGGATTTCCATCACTGTTAAGAGAGTTATAATCTCCCCTGACATTTGTACTACATCAACCTATATTGAAGGCCTTTCCAACTGAGTACTCAATTATCATTAGCATTGCTGAATGTCCCAAGGAGAGTTTTTACTTGGTAGAAATTAATGAAAGATTTTCAGTTTTCAAACAAAACTACTTGTACATTAAATCACATTTGAAATGTTAGATTTTCTTTTGTTTTCAGTTTATCCTTCAATTTAAGTAATACCGTATTTAAATATGCTTTTTTAAAAAAATGAAGCACTTTCTTAAAATTGGTGCAATCTACTCAAATTTTTGATGCAAACCCTAAATTTAGTTATATGACTGGTAAACTTATAAAACCCTTCACTGGAAAAATTTGCTTGAAATAAAGCATCCCGTGCCCACTCTGTTTCTGAAGTTCCAGCAAACTGCAATTAAAGCTTTGCTTTTTATTTAGACACAATCTAGGTCATGAATTTTAAAATGTCACCGTTCTTGGGTGTACACTGAGATCTCTGAAGCCAAACTTATGTCTTTGCATAGCACTATTCATAAATATGCTAGGATATGTCTATTCCAGTTGCAAAACACTGTCTGAGTTTATCAAGAAGAGTTGTAGTATGGCTCATTGAATCCATCCTAATTCAGCTTACACTTCCTATAAAAGGGAGAGCACACTCAGGAGGATGCTTTAATTTCTGTAACATTTTTCTGCAGAAATACAAAGCAATCCAGTAGTGCTTTTCCTAAGTAGTTTAGTCCTATGATTTTAAGAAAGTATTCTGATACCATCCTCTGTAGGTTGATTACTTTTCCTACAGTTTCTTAGTGTAGAGGGGAGAAATCATTAATAAATTTATCTACACCAAACTTTGACATCACCATGGGCAGGAGTTGGAATGAGGGAAGGAAGGGAAGATGTGTAGGGTATGGGTTG
>VXBI01010433.1:170821-220238 GCA_013397375.1 Toxostoma redivivum
CCATGCAAACCCAGTAGAACTCTTCAGGAAGTAAAAAATAACAAATCTTAAAGGATCATGGGAATTTCTCCATTATAGGATAATTGAGACTGGAGTTTTTTCCCTAAAATTGATATGTTCTCTTTCACAGTGAAACAAACTTTTGACCAGTCCTATTGTCTTTGTTTTGCATAATCAGATTAGTCCATCACAACGGTTCTTTGTATCCTAGCAAATCCCCACAAGAGACAGAGAATCTGATCCAATCTGGAATTTTGGAGGTTATCTTAGAAATGAGAGCTCTAAATTCTTGTTTGGACCCCTGAATATCTTCTCATCACTCCCCATCCCAGATGGACAACCAATTGTTCTTCAGATGTTAAGCATCACAAAATAGTCATGTAATATTATCTCCTGTAGTTACTGAAGTGTAGTTACTGGAGGCTGTCCTTCAGTAGGACAGACAACCCCATTTTCATAGTCAGGTATATTTGGCAAAGGTCAGTATCTGAGGAGGCTTATGTGGTAAAGCCTTTCAGAGGTACCGATGTAGAATAAATGCTACCAAGTCCATTTGGATAAAAAGTAAATGACAAAAGTGTCCCCCTCAGACCAAAGCAAGCTGATTTATCTATCATGAACTAGTTCCAAATGCTTATACAAAGATGAGCTTTGGAATGTAGAACTTTGGCTTTTTCTTTTCCTCAGACCTTCTTATGTGCTTGCACCAGCATAGGAAAGCCTAGCACTGTATCTCAGAAAAAATCACTTGAGCCATTTATCTGCATCTTATTGGTAGGTAAAAAGTCTAACCCAACTCAAAGGTTGAACTGTGCCATTTCAGTACACGAAAGTGAATTTCACCCACAGCAATTCCACTAGCCAATTTACCAACAGATGTTGATTTACAGGGAGATCTATTAAATGAATTTGTCCTTCATTAATAGACACTATGTTACCAAGTTTTCCCCAATAGCTTTCCATAGCACACTTGCTCCCAATTTGGTTAAAGTCCAGTCTTTGCTATAAAGTGCAAAATACTTGGCTGCTAACTAAAAATATATAGCAAGCAAGAAACACTTTTTAATTAATATAAAAGAAGTAGTTGTATTATTAACAGTGGTACTGGGAAAAAGTCAGTTTTATTTTTCCTCCTAAATTATTATTATATGTCTCCCACTGCTGGCATTTTCTTTGAAATAATCATCCTTTTTCCAAAAGGTAATGGATACTTTTACCGTCCATACTTTCCCTTTATGAGCATTTATAAGCCTCACTGCACATACTTTATCCAACAGGTAAGGTTCTACCTTATAAAAAAGCAATTTAGCTTTATAGATTTGGCAATACTGAAAACTTGGTTAAATGAAGGGTGCCTTATTTAAGAAATGGCATATCTGAAAAGGACTGTTATCACAGCTTTAAGTCAGTGTAAAAACACTGTCTAGTAAACTGCTTTGATATGGACAGAAACTATTGCTTCTGGCATATTCTCACATTGGTGGGTGCCTGGAAATCTCTCCATGCATGCTTCTGTTTAGTTGGAGAAAAGATGGTGCATATCTTGAGGATGATTTTTTTATTTAAAACTGTGTTCTTTTGTTTAGGAAAACATTTGTACAGAAATTTGATATGTTAATTTCTCAGGTTTTTAAGATACATTGCTTTTCAAAATAGGGGACTTCAAAGGAAGCTTTTCTAGAACATGATTGAATCATAATGAAACTTTATGGTATTAAATGTTACACTTTCCGTATTCCAATCTTAGCCAATTTAACATTCAGACATCCCAAAACTGTGTTTATTTGAAAGAAAAGCAAGTAAAAAATGTCAGAAAGTCATAATTAAATAATAGGGTTTATAATGTTAATGAGATTAACATTTTATAACAACCTCAGGTTATTTTGTATTATTTTTAAGCTGGCAGAAAATAAAGTATGCAAATATTGGGGCATTTGAGGGTTACTTCGGGAGCTATGCCTAAGATCATTTTTTATTAGAACATTGGCTGATTTTAAAGGATAATCTGTTAAACAGAATAAGAGTATTTTTGCACAAATTAAAACTTAATAGGAATCCTTTATTTTCATTCAGTACACAGCAGAATCTTGTAGAAGTCTTCATTTTTTATCATTTTTTTCTTTTTGACGGGGGTTAGTTAAAATTAATATAACTTTATTTTATTTTGTGGTTTTGGTTGGGAGTTTTTTTTCCGAATGGGGTGGTGGGGTTCTGGTGCATTTGTTGTTTTGAGCTGGGACTTCTTTGTCTCTTAGTGATAATTTAATTTGAAAAGGAACAGATGATCTTTGTCCTCAAAGTAACGATCTCTCCCTACTTTTGAAATGTACCCCAAGATATCCAAAAAACCTTTCAGCTTATTTGTCTTGGTGATCCTTTTGCAATAACAAAGTTGGGGAAGTTTTTTATAACTCTCTATTATTGCGTTTGGTAAACAATTTAGTCGCCAGCACTTTAGAGCTGTTGTCACCCATAATCCTCTCTTGTGTACCATTGACAGACTGACCTTCATACTCACTGGCTCATCCATCATACAATGAACTTTTCACTCTACACCATGCTCATCCTTTCCGAGTAAGGAAAACCTTTGTCCACATCCCACTTGCCATTCACTGGAAATTCTGTACTTTTGCAAATGTGTATCATGAGAAATGAAAAAAAAAGGAGGAAGTGGGAAAAAAATCACTAGTTCAGCACCTTTGAAAGTAAGTACAGATGGCTAGCTTTAAAGCACATCTATCATTCCCATTTGGAGCTCTTTATCCAACAGGCCGCCCCCACTTGTGCTGCCCCTCTGGACAGAAGACACCGAGTGAATCAGTAACAGTGAAAAACTAATTGCCATCTGAGAAATGCACTTCCCCCTGCATTGCAGGATGCTCTGTGCATTTGCCACACATCCCTACATTTAAGGATCCCATTGAAAAGAGTTTGGCTTTCAAATCACAAACTCTTTAAATGAAACATATTAATAAATGAAGATTAATTTATGTTTTCTATCTTTCATAATTGGCAAAGTTTGCTTTTAAAATGGCTACACAAAACATTATTAAGAATAAGGGATTAATCCTGATCACATATTCATGTACAGGGTCTTGAGTACTCCTGCACTAAAATATTTCTTGCTCCCCCAGAGAATAGGTTAAAACATTCCATTCTGGTGCCATTCTATTTGTATTTATTCCTTATTTTTCTCTGTTTTTATTGATATAACACTTGACTAAAACATAATCTCAGGTTTTTAAAGTCACCTCTTCAGCTGCTTGTATGAATAAGTTCTACATGGATATAGAACCAGGAGAGAGTATCAAAAACTATGTGGTACCCCTGGAAAAGAAAAACGGGAAATATTTACCCTTAAGTTTGCCTATGGCACTATGTAATAGAACATGAAGTGGCTTATTGGATCCCTACAACTTGCTATTACTTTACCATTAGTTTGTTTCTCGTATTTTTTTCTCCAGAGATTTTCAGAAAATGTTTTAAATAATATACATCTATTTATTTTTTTAAATTATATATGAGACAATAAATCATAGAAAGACCCCAAGCTTAGGAAAGAGGAAGAGAGATATTTAGTGGTACAGCTGATGTAAGAAACTAGGGACTGGCAATGGTACATCACTGACATTTTCAGATAATGGATGTAAGTAGATTTGGTTATGTTTAAAATCTTGTTCCATTTTCTTCATGAAGATAGAGTTATACTCCAAACATTTACTATTTACTATTATTTTTCACAGTTATATGCAGGAAAATTTGCATTAAAATCCGATTTACAGAACATTATGAATTAGGTATTTCCTAAGAACTTGTCTGCCTTTATCTGAAAAAAGCAAAAAAAAAAAAAATTCCAACAAACCATGTCAGGAAATATAATTAGGTTATAAAGACCCTGTGAACATTTTTTTTCCCATTTCAGTTGAGTCTTTCTACTTTGTATTCTAGAATTTTAGTGTTTTTATAAACTCAGAATCATGGACTTGAACTCTCTCTCAGAGATGTCGACATGTCAAATTAACATAACCTAAGTAATTTCCAGCAAAGAAAGCAAGTAATTCCAACACAGGAGCAAGAAGTATCTCACTCAAAATCATTCACTTGTCAATGTTTGGTGAGGCCTTACACTCATTCATTGGTATTTTCTCCAGTCTTGCTTAACCTGTGAAACTGCAAACCTGTATTTCTCAGCTGCATATATTCCCTCATCAGAACGATTCATAATTTTAAAATTGTGGCTTTTAATTGTATTTAAATAGAGAAAAAATATAAGAGTAAAATATTTTTAATGTAAACCTCAAGTAGCAAGAGTAGTACTTATAAAAATAAGTTGAAGAAGAATTTGAGTGTGCATATTTATCAAAAGCCAATTTAATATTAATTTTATTAAAAATTACACCCTTTCCACTTCAGTTTATTGTATATAGATATTTTAAAAATTAGTTTGTTATATAGTTCTGAGGCAAGATCTTCTTCCCTCTTTCTAGGGGTAAATTATATAACTAGTTTCTCTACAAATAATAAATGATAATATTAAACCACACTCAGACTTGAGAGTGAGCTTCAGTAAAGAAGCACTCATGGTAAGCACCTGTAAAGTACAAATGCCTTTGAAACATCTCTTTAGACTGTATTTTTTTACTGCTAACTTCCACTTTGCTGGGTTGAGACCTCTGCTGTCCGAAGAACAGAGGTGCTTAGTTACAGTGGATACCAATGCAGAAGATATTCCTCATTTCTACTGATTAGCAAAACAAGGACCTGTCAAAGTGGACATGATCTGCCAGGCATTGGATAAGAGAAAAGTACACAATTCCTGTGAGTGGAGCACACTCATTGCTTCTCTTCTATATGACATCCACTTGTATTCACCTGAATGTTTACTGCTGAACTTTTGGGATCCTCCTGCCCAGCTCACTGACTGAATACACACAAGAAATCAATTTGCACCTCATCAATATAGCTGTGAGGTTAAAGGTTGGGTTTCCCTTCCCAATATGTTAATGCCACAACAAGAAATTAGAAGCCTTACATATCACCTAAAGACAAAAATCCTCTTTGCAATGTAAACAAAATCATCAGCTACTGAGAATCTTAGCTTAACCATTGAAATTAATCTTTATATAGCTAATAAAAATCAGAGAGGACTTTATCATTGAACTGCCATTCACTTACACAACCTGCATGCAGGGTGAATAACAGGGAAGAAATAATAAGAGTACAAATACATAATAATACAGAGAAGGAATACTGCAGCATTTCCGAAGGGAATGACTGAAACAGGAGACCAGCATGAAGGAAAACCTTTTGCAAGTAGAAAGTGCACCACCAAACAGGTTGAGTTAATACTGGTTTTGCTGTTTTTCTGCCTTGTCTCTCAATCTTAAGTCAGCTGAGCAGCAGCTTTCTTAGTGGGAAAAAACAGGAGGAGGTCAGGCGGAATGACCTCCCTATTTTGTCTCCCAGTGGCCTGCCTCCCATTTACTACACCTTTTGACATCCTTAAGTAGATATCTCTTTAAGTGTTCAGTCAGTAAAACAAACTGCAATGCAGGCAAAGGAAAGGGGGGGTGGGGGGTGGGGAAAGAAATGTACACTCTAGGGCTCAGATTGAATGTGAGGCACGCACAACCCGTAAATGCTTCTTATATCTTCAGCCACAGATATAGTCTATTATTTCATGTATCCAAAAATTACTAATTTACAGTTTACTAACCAACCACTATGGCTTTCAAACTGTGTCACTGAGAGTCACTTGGGAGAAATGCTATATTCCAAAATAAGCTCTGGAGCTACATCTCAGGGAAATCTTTGTTCAGATTTGTTAATTCAGCAGCAGTATTTTGGATGTTAATAAGTTGGCTAATCAACCCAGAGTGAGGAATATGAGTGTGTACTGAACTTAATGAATCCATGCATTTCGCATATGAGAAATCAATTGATGGAGTGGTTGTGCTAGTACATGTGTGAGATGTGTTATAATGGGATCTATGGCTTGGAGTATATTATTTCAAGACTGTTGTGGAAAAGTTCCAGATGTTCTGCAAAACTTTTAAGAGCTTCTTTCAATTTGTAAATTACACATTTCCCATCTCTTGCTATTATCCATTAATTAAGCAGTTTAAATATTATGCTATGAAAATAAATTCTTAAATAAATATCAGATGCAACTCATGCACTTTAAATAATCAGAACCATAAATTTTAACACCCTGGGTATACCTGTTTTTATTTGCAATACCTAAAAGAGAAACCTGAAAGATGTGCATAGCATTTAGGACTTCAATAATTTGTAGAGAACTTTACAAAAAGTGGATTTAAAAGATTCAAATATTACAATATACCCATATCAAAACATTGGTGAATTTTTGGTTTTTCAGAATTCTTACTAATTTGTTCTCTGATATCACAGAGCTAAGCTGACAAGTTAAAGCTGACCTAAAGTTCTTATACTAATCAGTTATTTTCAACATTCGTATAAACTGGAACCTCCAATCACACAAAATTTTTCATGAAACAGTAAGCTTTGTTGGAAGATCAGTCTCATGTAGTTGTAAATGGGTACATACCTTTCTTTCAAGTTTAATTTTCTTGCATGACATTTCCTTTAAAAATGTGGAAAATGAAATTGTTTTTCATTATCTCTCTCTCAATCTTGCTGTGCAGCTCTCCATGCAGTATGTTTAAAAGGAAGTTCTCAAATAGAAAAACTACTTTTTTCTCCCATACTTTGTTATTCAAATTTGTCATTTCTAACACAAATAAATCCCTCCTCAAAAAAAAAAATCTAGGTAAAATAATTATTAAGCTGTTGTACATTGTTTATATTAATGAAACGTTATTTCCTATTGCTGCACATAACAACTAAACTAGGGCAAACTAAACTAGGTTTTAGTTCTTTAGTTTCAGATGGATGGAACAAGAAAATACTAATAAATACATTTTTGTCATTAAGGTCAGCAAATATGAATGAAATACAGAGACAACAGGTTTCAGATATGCTAATAACAAAAGAATTCAGAAAAACAAAACATCAATGATATTTAAAGAAGTAAGTAATTAATGCTAGCACATGGCACTGGCATACACTGGGAGAAAGCAATGCAACCTCGATTTGAAGGCTCTGTTTCCTTTGAAAGTAAATCTCTGGATAACAATAAATGGTACAAAATATCTTACCTGGCTTTGTTCAAAACATTTTAACAAACTTTTTTTTTTTCAGTTAGTTCTTTGGCAAAGCTAAGCCTCTCTGCAATGACATATATATTTGTAAAGATTTTGATGAATCAAAAAATTCTCAAATTTTGAGAATCAAAATCGTGGCTTTGTAGTTAATCTGGAGGTTTTAAAAAACAATCTTCTTCAGGAAAAACACAGGAATTATGTTTGTCCCATGGATCCAATCGGTTTCATCAGTGTAATGCTGCTCACCTATTAAGCTCCTCCAAAAGGAAAGGGATTTAACTTGTAATAGACAGTGTGATGACACAGCTCCCAGTGTGGCATTATTCAGCATCATACTGACAGGCAGAAAATGTCCAGGACAGCCCCTAATGATGCAAACAATTCTCTAGAAGCAAAAACATTAAATTCTCACAGGTAGGCAGCCTGACAGCACACTGTCCATAGTTCAATCACCAGAAGATACTCTCTCTTGGATATATCCTTTCTGGAGATAGGTGGAAGAATGCAGGAATCATGTCCTCAAAACTGTGTACAAAATTCTGATATTTTAGAGCATGCTACAAAAAATATGATGACAGGATATATTGTTTAGATACTGAAAATATAACCATCCCCTGAAATACATAAACTTCTTTTTCTGGAAGCCATCTTCCACTCTATGTGTATTAAAAGAACGGACTGATTTTTGTTCACTTTTCAAAATTTTGATAGTCATCTGATTGTAAAAATTGCCAGTTTGTTGTCCACATTTATTAAACGAAATGTATTTACATACTTAGACAAGTCTACAACACATTTTAAAAATGCCCTGCTTTTTTATGAGTAATTATTTTAAAAGTAGTTTATATAAGGGAGATGCTGCTAATGTATTTTTCTCTTCAGTGGTTAACACATTTCTTAAACTGGCCTTCTGAAGTGGTCATTTTATCTTCAAAATGTCCAATTAATTCCTATTAGGGAGCTACTAGTAAAGAAAATTGCATGTTAACTTTTATCAATCTGTATGAATAAATGTTAACCATTCTCAGTTAAAAGCTCTCCTTTTAGCTCCACTCAAGTGAAAACACCTAAAGCAGTGCACACGTTGGCAAATCATTCAGAAGATTAATGCACTTAGGCCTGTACAAAGAGTTAGAGATGTGTATTAGCATTATAGATTTTAATTTGAAATGATGTCAGTCTTTTCTCAGCTGCATTGTAGTGCAAGGACTGCCATCTGCTTATAATAATGAATCTGACAATCCACGTAAATGTGATTTGCTGCTTCTTTTGCCAACATAATGGCCTGGATATTGATCCTAATGGTGCAGCAGTTGCTGCCATTTCATTCAATAGAAAT
The DNA here is from genome assembly GCA_013397375.1 of Toxostoma redivivum. Lineage (NCBI taxonomy): Eukaryota > Metazoa > Chordata > Aves > Passeriformes > Mimidae > Toxostoma > Toxostoma redivivum. The sequence goes on from VXBI01010433.1 coordinate 179,345, forward strand.
GGGAGGAGAAGGTGAAAGAGTGAAATTTCCAGGATTTTTTCTGGAATGACAGTTTAAAACAGAGCTGTGGGGTTTTCACTATGAGAGGGGATAAGGATATCCCTTATTCTTATTCTTTTTTTTTTTTTTTTTTTCCCTTGAACAAGCTCTAGAACTTACAACTCCAAAAAACGAACCAAACAAAAGAAAATTTAATTCCTCTAAGGAAAAAGAGCTCATAACAAGAAGATAAAATAAAGTCTCCCCATGCAGATGCTCATTTTTCCTCCTGTTGCTGATGACACCAAGGATGCCATTTGGTGAAGGAGGAAAGAGTGTTATAATATTTTATATTGTAAGGCAAGTCTGAAGCCAAGCAGTGACTTTTCTCTGTGCTGTGAGAATGAGATGCTTGAGGTGGAGCATTTTGTCTCTCTCTCTAATTTCTTCATGAGCACTTGCACCCTTGAAGAAAGGCACTGGATGGCAAAGCCAAGTGTCGTTCATAAATCACAAATCTCAGAGGAAACTTCTCCAGCTAACAGTGGATGCAGGGATTTCATGCCTGCCATTTTCATAACCTCAGTACAGAATTGCAGGTGTTGCTCAGGATGGCTTTCCTCCAGGAAATGGAACATGGTTTCCCAGGAAGTGTTTGGACTTGGAGCTGTCTAGAAGAGAGGCGAAGGGCTATTTCCCTAAGCTATAACCATTATTATGTCTAAGTTGATTCCAGCTTCACTGTTAATGTGATTTGTGCTCAGCCCAGCAGTATTACAGTACCTTTATATGAGGGTGCATGGCGTTTCCATGACAGCCAGTAGAAGTAGGGATGGAAAATGCCATTTGAGATAGCCCAGAAGTGTTTGATTGATACAAGACATAAGGTCAGAAGCTTTAAGTAGCAAACTCCAGTAACACTCGCTCTGATTTTCTTTTAAAAGTGAAGTTTACAAGTAGTGGCATGTCATTCTTAATAGATTTTAACCAAAGGAGATAAAATATAAAGATGCTGTTAATTTTACCTCAAACAGTTACTGGACAAATCAGTGTGACCTCAGTGATTGAAATACTAATCTCCATGGCAATTTATAGTGGTTGCTCACACCTACACTCAGATTTTAAGCCATAACAAAGGGTGATATATGAAGCAGCTTATACATAACTCCAACTCAGAACTATTCCTTTACTTCGAACAGCTTTAACTACCGATTTTTCAGCTTTCATTTCTAACCTTGAAGATTGTTACATTCATAAATGGAACAGGCACTGCTCATTTCAAGATATCCTCAGCAATCCATCATCTTCATGTCATTTGATCTCCCAGGACTACAATTTTCAAAAAGTGTTCTCAAAATGTAAAACCACCTATAAGTAAGAACTGCAGGGTGCATGTAAAATTTTTTAATATTCTATCAAGACTAACCACAGAGCCTCCTGATTTAATATAGAACATCCTAGAATATCTTGCATCTTCTGCCTTATCTGAAAGAAATTTATTTCCCACAGAGCAGTGCAGCACTGAGTAAAAGACAGTAAGAGCAAGAGAACCTACATAGAAATGGTGAATGTGAAAGAAATGGAAGAAAAAGAAAGAATAAATTCCAAAGTTGTTTCCAACAAGCTTATATAAGAAGCATAAAACTTTTCCAAAACAGCATGATGCTTACTCTCCAATCTTTTTTCTGATGATATGTGATAATAAAAAACACCAGTGATACTCAGCTGACAGTCAGAAAAACCCACCTGCCCTGAAGAAAGTAGGCAAACAGAATTTGGCATAACCACAGAGAGGTGTTATTCTCAGATGTGAGTATAAAATGAAAGTGACTTATTATTAATGACCAGCTTTTGTATGACTGACATGATTCCAACTGAAAAACACCTTTCATCTCAGAATGAAGGAGAAAACTGTTCTCTTATCTTCTATCCTATTATTCTCATCCAATGTTTCTGCTCAGGTAGCAGCAGACGAGAAGATTTAACACAGGCCCTTCATATAGTGAACTTTCATCTTTCTGCAGTGAAGTTCTGCTTTCCTACAGGTGTTTCCCAGTTCACTCTTCCTAGAGCTGCAATTCCACAAGTTTTCTGAGAGGAAAGGTCAGGTTAAAAAAAAAAAAATAAAATTGATATCACTTCAGAATTTTCCTGTGTGGAAATCATTAGGTAAAACCTGTTTGCAATAAGACTGAATGCCTTTAGAGGATGGGGATTGGATCTGGATGCCTTCTAGCCTCTTTAGTTAATACCCATTAGCCATATTTCACTACTGTTTAAGCTACTTTCAGCTATCCAGATGTACATCTTTTCTTTTGATTCAACCTCCTGAACTCCCCTGCTACAGGAAGAACAACAATTTTAGTTAAGCACAAACCGGTAGGAAGAAAACTTGTGTTCCAGTCCTAGGTCCTGATATTGTTGATCATTGTGTATGCTGCAGAACCCCAGGACTAGTTTGTTTGTACCTCAATAAAGCTTTTTTAGTATGCACAGTTTCCCGAGGAAGAACTTTAAAACTGAAATAAATATCTTTATATCTGATGAAATTCATATATTATTTTGGACATCTCTATAATTTCTTTTACATTACAGCGATATTTGTGTACTCGTGCACATGTATATGAAAAAAAATCCCTCAATATACATAGTCTAAACATATAGCAGATGTTCATTTATAGCTTGGGCATATACCTCAAACTAGATAATCCAGCTTCAGGAAAAGGCACGGGCAAAGCTGTTAGCATGGTGACAAACACAAAATACTTCTTCACATCTTGCCAAATATTCATTTCCTTTCAAAAGGAAATTACTATTAGAGGAAAAAATTGCTCAGCTGGATTGGAATAAATACATTTTCAAAAATACAAGTGATGTGCAAGTCTTATTATGAAGGTACTCTACCAAATCTCTCCCAGATGTCAAGTGAATGTAGAATGTAGAATCACAGCAGCATATTGTCCACCCTGAGGAAATGCCAATAAAGAGCCACATTTTATAGAGTCATAGAACATTTTGTGTAGGAAGGGACTTTAAATATCACCTAGTTCTAACTGCTCTGTCACAGGGAATCTTTCACTAGGTGAGGTTGCTCAAAACCCTATCCAGCGTGGCCTTGAACACTTCCAGGGGTGAAGCATCCACAGCTTCTCTGGGCCACATATTCAACTGTCTCACTAACCTTGCACCAGAGAATTTATTCCTTGTCTCTAATGTAAATCTTCTCTCGGTTTAAAGCTATTGTCCCTTGTCTTAACCCCACAGGCTATTTACAAAAGTCCCTCTCCAGCTTTCCTGTAGGCTTCCTTCAGGCACTGGAAGGCTGCTATAAGGTCTCCCCGGAGCCTTCTCTTCTCCAGGCTGAACAACCCCAACTGTCTCAGCCTGTCTTCATAGGAGCAGTGTTCTAGCCCCTAGATCATCTTCGTGGCCCTGCTCTAGACTCAAACTTACTGTTTTGGGCATCATTAGCATCATGTCCTTTTGGTTTTTTATTTTTCTGAGAAGAGAAAGAATACCAAGAGACTTAGAATGCTATCCTGCAAATTAAAGCATAAACACAGATTTTCTACCTTATGTGGAACAGAAGGGGGTCTGGACCTGTGTCAGGTCTGAATTCTGCCAGCAATCCCCTAAGGGGGCAAAACTGAATAGACTTCATTTGTCTGACAAGAAAGGACTTCATTTTGGAGAGATTTTTCAAGGCTTCTGTCCAGGAGAGTTATGGGGGAAAAAAAATGCACAATGTTCAATTGTAATTGTCATTTTTTTCTGATACATCAGCTAAATGTCTGGTATATCATTATACCTCCTAGCACATCTCGTCCAAACTTTGCCTCTCTTCTCCAATTTAACAATACCTCCTTTTTGTAATCACAGTTAAAAACACTGAATAGGAAGAGCCCATTTTTGAGTTTACAAATATAAGCAGCCAAGAAGGTCTTTGTGGACGGAAAAAAAAAAGAAAAAAAAAAGTGTTTGTTGGTGTTTCTTAATCAGCAGTAAAGGAGCAGCTGTCAGCCTGCCGGAATTCAGAATTTAGATGAGCTGTGAGGCCACACTTCTGCTACCCCACATCTGGTTTGGAAACAAAGAACAACCTGTCTTTGGTTGCTCTCATCTTGTAAGTACAACAACCTCATAGGTAATTAACACTCCATGATAAGGACTTAGTTTTGCATATCTTCATTTCTACTGACTCTTCCACAAGGTAAGTTTTCTTTCCCACTTTCAATGAAAACAAAGGCTATGTAGAGGAAAGGAAACCTGAATTTTTTCTGATGTGGAGGGGAAGGGAGGTAAAGTTACTTTTTCAGTTCATTTCCTGGAGAGTGTACCATGGTATATAACAGTTTAAATGTCATTTTTAATCTTATCCTTAAAAGGGGAAGAGTACTTCTTCCCTTCCTCTCTAAAATGTTTAGAGATTAACTGTCTTTGTGAAGCACATGATAACTAATGGCAGTATTTTTAAGGTACCATGGAAACATAGAATGGCCTGGGTTGGAAAGGACCTTAAAAATCATCTATTTCCAACACTTCTGCCACAGGCAGGGACACCTTTCACTTCAATTAAGTTTCTCAGAACTCCATTCAACCTGTCCTTAAACACTTCCAGATATGGGGCAGCCACAGATTCTCTGGGCAACCGGTCCTAGTTCCTCATCATCATCATCACAGTAATTTTTTCTTCTTAATATCTAATCTAAATTGACTCTTTCACTTTGAAGCCATTAACCCTTGTCCTGTCACATACTGGTGCTGTCTGAGCGGTATTATTTCAATATTAGTATTATTTGTATATTATAGTACAGAGCAGTATTATTTGATGTTGCAAATAATGTGAGTTTGCCATATATGAAGTGGTGAGTTGAGATTCACCACACGAGAGAATGAAATTTCTCTTACGCTTAGGTCATCCACATAAAGTTCTAGGCAGAGTCCCTCAGCACTGCTGGGTACAGGCTCTGTGGTGAATGCTGGGTTTCGTGGGCAGCAGAGAGGTACGGGGGACAGACTCTTGTCCTCTGCAGCTGGAACATCACACATGGTCAAGATAACTTGAACTGTCACAATTTCAGCCCATGAACTCATCATGAACCATGGATTTGTGAAACCGTACAAAATCAAAAGTTGCAGCAAGAAGGACACATTATGGCAACACTGTCAATAAGATGAAAAAAACAATCATAAACCTATGATTGTTCTATATTTTAACATTCATAACTGATTATTTCTTCCTCTGAAATTTTAGGAATTGAACTCAAGTACATAGATATCTTACAATCTAGTAAATTGTTTTTTAACTCCTAGTAAGTGGAGATTTTTCCAACATATTCTCACATAAAAATGCTTAGAGGCAGGGGAAAAAATCCTAGTGAAACAGTTTAACCAAAGTTTGCATCTTTGTTTTATTTCAGTTTCAGTATTTCACAGTCCTTTTTCTCTTAACTGTCAAGTGAAAGAAAAGGCTGTCATACTGTCTGAATAACAAAAGAAATACAATTTTCCTACACTAAAGTGTACTGGCCTTGTGCCACTGTTAAAATTAAATTTGTCCAATACCAGTTAGCGGCAGCAAACATTTTTATGTCAATAGTTGGCAAAGAGAAGAGGTCTTTCTGGGGTTTTGGGTTGCTCCATTTCTCTGAAACAATGGGAAGAATTGACATTGTCTATTCAGTGTAGGAGATAGGCTGTCAAGTAAAGCAAGACAAATGTGATGTCCTGACTGATTATTTCCTTAGATACTAAATCAATGAGCTTATTATCACAGCAATTAAATTACTAATGTAAACAGATGCTATGTGTAGAAAACTGGTTAACAATAAGGTAGGCAGAGTGCAGGGGTTTTTCTGTCACACAAAAAAAATATTTGGAATGTGTTATACTATAAATAGCATTCGATCTTCAGTTCATATGTATCACTTGACTGAATATATGCTCTATCACATGATTTTACATGTAAGAGGGATGTACTGTGAAATGTGCATAATTAGAGTTTTATTTGTGTAGTCTTTATTACTAACATTAATGTTCTTATCTATATAAATTATTAATAAAATTCAGATATTCTGAAATAAAAAAGAAGCACTACAGTTCTGCTCACAAATTAACTATGCCAATTTTCTTAATGCAATTTGTGATTTAGTTTACAATGAAATCAAAGGGGGAAGGAAAGCAATTTCCTTTACAATGGCTAAAATTAGTTTTGTATAACTCACCTTGAAATTCCTATCTATTCTTTTACTTTATAAATAGTTATCTCTAAATTTCTGAAGCCTTCTCAGTTCTGGTAATTGTATATGTGCTTTAGACATATCTAGTGTGCATAAAAGAAATCATTATAAACACAACAGCATTTATAAAGATATGTCTTTTTAGCAGAAGGCAGTTCCTACCCATGATACAATTCCATCAGCTCTTAAGCTTTCTGAATACAGGTGGGTATGCAGGATATGCATTGTATTAATCCAAAAGAGTAATGGAGAATAAAAGTAAATTGATATGAGACTTCTATAAGGACTATTAAGCAGTATTTGATCTAATAGCAGGATGCTTCTAAGTTATATTGTGGCCTTTTAAGTTAAAGGAGTTGAAGGAGTCTACCAAGTACTAATGAAGAACATATGGAGCTGGTCTAGATACAACAGAGATCATGTCAGAAAACAACTTGTCAGAAAACATTGTTTCACCAAGTGTGAAACTTTAAGGGGGAATGCTGATCACAGAGCTCTCACTACAGAGAGTTTTGACTCCACTGAACGCAGGCAGTAAAAAGCTTCAGAATTTTCCCCAAATAGGATTAAAAACAAGTGGCAGATAAAAAAGCCTGCAGTCTCTCTTTCATCACTTTTATTTTTTATATATATATATACATATATTATAACTTTGAAAGAAGCAGCCATATTTCTCCCTACTATACTATTTCATTAAAAATTGACGTGGAAAGGTTCCTGGTCATCATCATCATGTTAAATTAAACTATAGTTTAAAAACTCCAATTATTTCCTAAGGCCTTTTTGAAACAGTAAGATCTTTTTCTGAGACATTTAGGAAGGCTCTCTATGCAAATTGTGTTCACAATTTACTGTAAAAATCTGAGTTCTAATAAAAAATAATCAAAAAAGCAATATTTCCTCAAAGGTTAAGCAAACTACTAATTTGAACACCAAGCATGAGCCAGAAGCTCCTGAGCTGCAGTCACAGGACATGTTTCTCTTTGAGCACTGAAAGAGTTTATTTTCATGAGACCTTGCAATGTCCTAACACGTTTGGAAGTAGATTGCTTAAGATGTTTCCATTCTACAAATCCATTATATGTGTGTACATGTGTACCAACAAAATCAAAGTGCATTTTTTCTGGTCTGGCACATGATTCTATTGTTCTGGAGAGAGAAGTCCTGTCACTACTGCTCCACTGAGGAGAGTGGCTGCAGGACAAACCTCATCAGCAACACACTTGAAAATGCATTCACAGGCAGCATTAGATTTTTAGTGCTGTTAACCAACTGCCAAAGTAAGTTTTCCCAGGAAGTCAGTCAAAACGATTTTTCCTTTGTGGAGACTGATTTCCATGACAGATATCAGTCACAGCTGCTTAGAGTTATTTGTATATTTTGTGCTGTTATAATCTGGAATTTTTCTTTCAAAAATAAACCAATTCTGTTAAAGTTGAAAAAACGTGTCTTGGTTAAAAAAAAAAAAAAAGTATAGAGATCAAGTGGAAGTTGTTGATAAATTGCAGTATTTTAATGGAATATCTAATACAGAATAAAATAGCCTTAAATGGACAAATAAGGAAAATTACAAATGTACTTATTTTTAGTAATAAAAAACCAGCTACTCAGTACTTCTTTGAAAATGTCCGGGAAGTTTCAGGTGAAAGACTTAATCAAAGTTTACTTAGAGACCACTCAATTAAAGAGAAAATAATTTTCAGAAGTTCAAAATTCATTAAGATTTCTCCATGTAATAAATAAATCTTCTACAGTAAAATTTGCATGTATTACATGTGGCAGATACAGTGTAGCTATATCTCTTTTAATATCTGTTAGCTTTGGGACACAGCATTGGTCTCTGTCTTCAGAGAATTTCTTCCTGCAAAATTTAATTCTGCTGCTTTTTAAATACATGAATAAAACAGCCCCTTTTTAAAGACAATTTTTCATGAAAAGTAATATGTCCTTGCTTAAAACTACAGACTAAGTATATAATTAGTTACAGTGTCTGTTCTTTGTGGTTGAAAACCTCATTGGCTTTCTATATATTTGTTTCTACTGCTGAGTTTCACTGCTCATCCAAAACACCTGTGAAGAAGATGAGTCTTCACTTTCCCAGTTTACTCAGAAAATAATTTGGCTCAGATAATTAGGTAAATATTGTTGCAATATTTCAACTTTTTTTTTTTTATTTAAGTGTAATTTGAACTGAAAAGCTTATGGAAGGGGTGTCAAACTCATGCTTTCTCTTTTCTGGAATTTTTGAACTTGAGAAAAATGCTCTGGACATGAGTTTAGCATTAAAGATAAAGAACCATTCAGAAAGGAATTTTTATAGTCACTAGTAGTCATTATTCCAGTTTTTCACATGCAGATTTCAGAATCCATTACTTTCTGATATTATTATGTATGTTGCTATATGCTATAACTTCATAACTTAATTTTTATTGCAAGAGGCATAAATTGTTCTGTGAGAATAAACTGACACCAAATAGCTTTGCCATATTCAGCACTTGTGGAATCTCTGTTTATGTGTTTTCTTAACATATATTCACTTTACTAATTGAATGCATTAGAGTCTTTATGCTAAAAATATTAAAATTTTAAAAATCTTTTTGAAAATCCATCATTTTTATGCCTCTCAAGAAAAGCTATCACATTTTGCAGATGCAGCTGGGTGATATTTTTAAAGAAATGGCAGTATGTATTTATTACTTCTATCAATGGTTAATAAATAAGATAAAGGTTTTTAGTTTTGAGGTTTTAATTTCTTTTAAAATCATGTATTATTACATTGAACATAATAAATCAAATTGTTTGCTATCTCATCCGCTGTCTGAGCCATTCTATTGATCAGTGATGAATGAGTCCCCCAAATTGCCTACTGAGTGCTCTATACATGCTCACTGCTTTGCTTGTTTTAGCTATGCTTATTGTGAGACACAAAAAAAGGAACCCCAAAATATAAAATCAGCAAAGCTGCAAGTGTGGGAAAATTAAGGAACTTTGCCAAGGAAGGTCAGAACTTTGGATAGGCTGCACAATGAAGCACTCTAGAGATTGATTTAAGGTGTAAGACATCTGTCTTTCATTTTCTTATTGTATCTTAACTGAGACAATTGCAAATCAAAAACTTGGAGGTGTTTTAGAAGTTGGATCACACACTGAGGAACAAAAGGAAATTTTAAATTGACTCAGGCAATAATGATAAACATAGAAAGGGGATATTCTTTCCTCTCTTTATTGTACACATGCCCCTCAACAAAGTATTTATAAAAATACATAGAAGTCTATTTCCTCATGGCTGGTTTTGTACTTTGTCCTTTTACACTCTCCCAAAGGCTCATCACCACTCATGACACTGAAACCTCAATGCAGCACTGGATACTATTTGTGCTCAGAGAAGACACACCAGGTCCTATAGACGAGGCAGAGCTGAACAGTGTATAAATTACTTTTGCTTATTGCTGTGCATAACATAATAACAGATCATTGTCAGAGAAGCCAACCTTGAAGCAGTGCTGCAAGAGAGCTAACACAGGTTTCACTTTGCCCTGAAGTTAAATTTCCTTCCAACTTTTTAAAAGGACAGCATCTAGAAAATAAAACTGATTAAACAATATCATCTCCTTATTTTTCTGTGGTCAGCAAAATAGGCTTCTCCATTAGGTTCACTATTAGGGAAAACAACAGTTGTTTCCATCAATATATATGCAGGCAGAAAAAAAAAAATAAAGAAAAAAGGTAGCACAGTGTCTTTTTTCAGTTATTGGAAAAGACATGTCTTCAGACCCAAATGCTCTAACATGAGATTTAGCATGAAACTGCAGGAATCATTGTTTAAATAGGAGGTCATCTAAAATAAAAATTCAAAATAAAAATGTAAATAACCCATCTTTTTTTTTTTTCCTCAGAGGGGCTGAATTTAAAAGAAAGTGGCGACAGCTGATCACTTCTGGAAATTTGGCTACTAAGACATTCTTAATACAGATCTTAGGAACTAGAATCTGTCTTTCACCAGTCTTTTGCTGTGTCACTGTTATTTGTTCCTTTAGAATCTCAAGCAACTGGATTTAAACTTGCAGTTGATTTAAGGTAGAACTTCTACACAGTATTCCTCACACTCCAGCGTATTTTGGACATTATTTAATGCACTTTTTCACAGTACATGACTGTAGAACAAAAGAGAAAATGCTACAGAGTACTTGAAGCACTTGAAAGGAAAAATAAAAAACTATAACTATGAGAAAACTCATTAAAATCACTTAGAATTTTGGAAGACTAATGGCAATAATGAAGCATGGAGGGACTAAAATCATATGATAATGGTGAAAGTTTTGTATTACTTACAATTCATGACAGTCAGAATTTTCAGACTGTTGTATGTTTGTTTAAATATTTTCTCAAGGATCTCACCATTCCAGGCACTCGGTCAATATAAAACACATGTAAGTTTGTTCTAAATAAGCATAATTAAATTGTCTTGCATCATACAGGGATACATAATAATTGCTTGCAAATAATTCAGAAAAAAAGGAAAAATTTTTTAAAAATATATTCAGTTTTTCATGTGGTGACAACATTTTCATTTTTAAAAGTTCAAAAAATGCTAGAGTCTTTAGAAACAATATTCAATGATCCACATATAACACAATTCAATTTTCATGTCACATAATAAGGTAACAAAAAATCATTATAATATCATACCACATTTAGCAAAATACAGAGTGAAAGTCAGAAATCCTTGAGTTTTACCTCTTCCACTGTAGTCCTAGCTTGTACATTTGAACATCTCATCCATTGCCATTGACAGCTTCAAGGGAGATTTGACACCTACTCTTGCCTTCCACCTTTGCCCCTGAAAGTGGCAAACACAGCCAAATAATCATCGGGTACTCATAGAGGCGTAGCCACAAGCAGCAAAAGCCATTTTAAAAGACAGCCATGACAAAGTATTTCCTACTGTACTTCAGAAACCAGGTAACACATATAAGCACTAGCTCAGGGAACAGTGTTGCCTGGATTCCAAAGACCAAACTTTGACTTGTCCAAGCCTAGATTACCAGCAAAGCCACTGTGAACTTCCTACAGCAACCAAATGATGTTCACATTCAACCCAGTGACTCTCTGATGACCGTTAGTTTTAAAGACAGGACTGACAATATGGAATTTTTTCCCAGGCTGGCCAGTATTATGATCCTTGCTTTGCACAACTTTCTTGGAGTCACTGATTTGCCAAGGTGAAATAGGTCTTTCTTAAAAACATAGGCTTGATTTTCTACAGATCATGTATTTTGGACAACTTTCTGAAGGAGACGTTGAATCAGAACTGGCTACAATTCTTATATTTTTATGTTATTGAAAAAGTAATTCCACTATGTAACCTTTACCAGCTAAGTTTAACCATGCACAGATGCAGCTGCTACTAAAACAAGGAGCAGAATTCATTCCAGATAGTCATAATGCTAGATCTTTGAAGGCTACAGAGGAAATGAGTGTAGAGCTTCTAATAAAGCATTTACAAGCCAATTATGAATTTGTGTGCATTTCTAGACTAGGAAGACTGGCTACTAAACTAAGACATTCAAAAGAGCTAAACAACATTATGCATACATAAAAATAACATTAAATTCCTGGTTTTACCACAGTATTATACATTAGCGTTTTATATTTGACATGGTAAAGTTGTACATAAAAGGTATATTCTGCTGTGTTTCCCAGGAAGGATTGGTTTTGCCACTCAGGGATGCATTATTTATTTATTGAACGGGAGAAGAGCTACCTGAAGCTGTGACTTTCTCTAATTATCTATCTTTGCTACCACTGAGTAGGCACTGGACAAATGATACTGCCCTCTCTGAAATCAGCACAGAGGCTATTTTACTGATAATTATAAGAGTTCTGGGGAAACGATCTTAAATTAACTTCTTTGTTGAGTACTCAGAGCACTCTGAAGAGGATTAACTGAAACCTGAAGCAACGAGCACCAGTCACGGTGTCACGTGCGTTCCGCATACTCATTTCTGTCCCAGACTGCTGAAACACAAAATATTAAGATCAACAAAAAAAGTCATTACCAAAATTATTTTAAATTTCTATGTCCTTTGTCTACAGCCAGAAGCAGAGAGCTGCTGCACAAAGTAACAGCATTATCAGAAAGCTGCTGTGCCTTGTCCTGGCTGCTTGTACCAGCCCAATACCACTGAATTAGCTTTACTCTTTGAGACACACACAGTGGGATTCATATTCACACTTTTCTTGAAAGGAATGGAACAAAACTCAGGTCCTAACCTGAGATAGTTTTTGTAACTTTACCATCCTGGCAAAGAAACTTGTTCTGTGTTAATATTGTATCTAAAGTCTCAAGGAACGAATGCATATAAAGATTTTTTTTTTCCATATTATGTTCTTTAAGTATGCTTAAACAAAAAACAAAAGATCACACATTTCAATTACTAAAAAACACACAAGGATGGAGCAACCTGTTTTATAACCTTTTATACATTTTATAAATAACACATAAGTATTAAGCAATTTCCTTGGCCTTAATACTCTTTATTGTCTTGATTCTTTCTCCTCTATTTTTTAAAGCCAAAATCAAAATGTTTTGTTATGTTGATCTTATTTTCATTGTAATTTACTTTCAAGCTGATTTTGAAAGCTGTTTTAAAGTTCTAACTTAAGTGAAAAAGCAGCTACTACACAATAAAATCCTTGGGAAGAAATGTGATTTATGCAGATGAGTTTGTTAACAAAATTTACACATAAATGAGAACATTTTTTTCCATTCCGGTTGCTATTACAAAGAAACACTGGGAAGTAAATTATCTGTAGAAGAGTACAAGATAAAAAATGTATTAAAAGCTGTAAGAACGAAATTGAAATGTCAAACATAGTTACTTATAAAAAACAGGTGATGGACTCCTTGTAAGCTACCTATTAAAAAGAGTAATCAAAGTGAACTAAAATGACTTTAGTTCTCCCACTAAACTTGTGGCTCAAATTCTCCACAGCTTTATTGCCTGTTTGCAGAGTTTCATTCACTCCTAGGCACACAGGCTTTCTGAAAGTTAAGGCTATATATGATAAGGCTCTTTATTACTCACATATTTAACATTTGAATTCTGCTATAGGATTTCACAAAATCCTAATAAATGCTTCTTGGCACTAAGATTTTATGCATTCTATAACCGAGATGCTCTGCAGCCTGCAGAAGAGAGAGATGTGGTCCAAATACAGGTTTTCAAGCTGTAAAAAGGCTGTGAAGTCAAATCTGAGACAAGGTCATTGTGACCAGGGCTGCTCCTGGCTGCAGGGCACGTTTTCCTCAGGAACCCCCCCTCAAACCCTCATCCTATTTCTATTCCCCAGTCCCACCACCCCTGGTTGCCTTCTGGTGGGATGGTGCCGCCTCCTGCCCGGGACCTGGGGTCCTGGGACAATGGGGCCAGGAGCACAAAGCATAAAGCTGTGACCAAAGTCTCCTCACTGGCAGGCCTTTTCAAGCAATGGGAAGTACGGCCACTTGAGCTGGACATGGCTGGCTTGTCAGTTCCTGACAACAAACTGTGTTTGGTACGCAGTGCATTCATGGGCTGTGTCGTGCTTTTGTCCAGAGCCGTGCCGACTTTCCCCAGGTCGATTTCTGGCTTTTGCGGACGGGCAACGGTGTTGAGAAATCCACCCAAGCAGAAAGGGCCCCCCTGGCTGGTGATTTCTCACATTTAATTACTTGATTTTCCTTTCCTGCAGTCAGGAAGAAAATGGAATTACATCACGCCCCATGTAGCCTTGGAAAGGGACCAATTGTTTCTAATAGAGCCGCTGGCGACAGGCACAATACATGCGCTCCTTGTTTCACGTCGGATATTAGATCGTCCAAACAAGTCTGAGTACTCCTGCTCGGAGGATCCTCAATAGGGAACAAAGGGGACCAGGCTTCTCCTGTGTCACTTCCAGCACCCCACAAAGAGAAAATCTTTATTTAGGCACACTTCACCCTTTTTCACACTTTCCAAGCATCTTCTGAGACTCAGGGATTGGTTTGGAGGGCAGTGGTTTCCTACATGGAATTAGTGAGCTGATGTTTTATTCTGCTCATCAGTAATTAGTTAAATGACTGCCTCTACGACTTCACATAACTTCAGACATGTCTGGTTTTAAACTTACAGTCACCAAGTATGTGATGGGTTTATGACACTTGGCCCTGGACTATACAATAATGACAATTTATTAAATTAGGTACATTTCCCACAGGCACCCAGATTATGTTACATATCTTGCGCAGATGCTCCACCACAGTTTATGTATAAAAAACACAACCAACCAAACAGAAAATGGTCAAGAATTTCCAAATTTAATCAGTCCGGTGATTCATCACAGTCTGTACTGGGTCTCTAGTGGCAGTGTATGGAAGATAGGTATGGAGAAGCATGGGTACAATGAATAATACCTCTCCAGAATACAGCATACATGTCAAAAAAGTAGCAGTTCCCTAGAATATCCTCTCCCCTTGCAATATCTTTGTGAATCAGAGTATTTAAGAGCATTGGATGGACTTCTGTCCTACCAATCTTGGCATTACTTGACACACTCAAGCCTTGAACAAAATATCTAAAAACACTTTCCCCAACCACTTCTCAATCAGGCAAGATGCGTGCCTGAGAATTACCTGGGTACACCTTTCTTCCCAGCACATGTTCACTTGCATGCCTGTCAAAACTGATATTCAGTGTCTGTGCTTCTAAACAACTATCCAAGGTCTTAGAGGAAGTTATTTCTTCCATGTGCTAAAAAATATGCTTACTTCTAAAACAAGGTTTTCCTTAGCAATCATTTCAAACTAATCTACCTATGGGGGAAATGCAGGCAAAACCTGTTTCTGTTAAATGCTGAAACTGGGGCTCACTATTACATGTTAAAATATTTCTCCTATCAATATCAATATCAATCTCTGTGAGTGAATTGCAGAGATGAGAGTTGTTCTTTCATAATATATGTGGACAGTGGACAACAGAGTCATCCTACACCAAAAAGGAGGACTAGAATGCAATCATGATCAACAACAGGGTATGAAGGAACATTTGTAGCAAACAGACTTCAGCAGGGAGCATCATCAGGATAGGATGTAAGGAAGAGTAAATGGTATCAGATGATGTTATACCTGAAATAAAAATTACTGGACCAGCATTGCTTCCCAGATGATTCTGTAGATGAGTTTATCAGAGAACTCTTTATTACTGCAAAGACATGAAGGCATAAATGCTGTATTATCCCTGTTATTTATTCCAAACAGTAGGCCTCCAGGACTGACAATGTCTACACAGATACACTGTGTTTCTGTAGCAAGAGAGTCAGAAATCTCCAAGCTTTCACTGCGAACTTTTGGATTCAATATTAATGAACAACGCAATATGAGTCCATATGGCTGGTGAGGCCTGAGCTGGAATTCATAGGACATCAGTCAGTGTACTGCAGGAGTCAGGTCTTATATATATTTTAAAACAGAGTTTGGTTTAATGGTGTATTAAGCCACTGATGTCAATAATGAAAGAGAAGCGACAGATGTGCCTGTGCAGATCAACTAAGCTTTTTTAATGTTTTTAAATTATTTGTTCTGTTGTAGACCTACATTACCTAACAAAAGAAGAATAGATTTGACTGGTATACATTCTAATTATTTATACTGAATTTAGTCAAAAGTAGGAGTTTCTCTTTCATGCATGTCTTTTGATATGTTTTTTAATGTGTTCATTCTGAACTGGAATAAAACAATATATTTTGATGTTTCCAAACCAGTGGCTGCTTTTGTCACAACAAATATCAAATTTACAAAATAACAATTCTCTAGAAGAAGAGAAAAAGAAAAAAAGCACATTAAAAGAAATTCTACAGGAATTCATGACAAAGTAGGCTTAACACATAAAGCACATTTGCCAAAACCAGATGTTTGTCTGGGGGGAAAAAAAATTAAAAAGGAAAAGAAGAAATTTATTTTCTGGTACTTGTCAGTCAGGGTAAAACATATAGGGTTGAACAGAGAAGACAGAAACTGCTATATTTCAGTTTGGGCCTCCACTCCCACAATGCAGTCATCTTTAGATGCATCTACCAAAAATATACACAAACCAAAGCAGAGTGGTAGATTAATGGAGCTAGATGACTGCACAGCCACTCTTGGCAGCTGAGGCCAAGCAAGACTGTAGGTATAAATGTTAGAAAACTGCACCATGGCCATGCTCTGTTTAAAACTAGGATATGGATAAGGAAGCCAGATGAATATAATGTACAAGTTATAAGTCTAACTAATGTGTTTAACAGTGTTAGTGGGCAGCTGACTATCCCAGGGGAAGTTAACATTCAGTGGTGTCTGTAGAGGCTCAATAACCCACAGTTTCTAAAGTTTCAGTTTAGGATATGGCACTTCACCATGTCTTAAAGAATAGAGTGGGTAAATCCTGCAAAAAGTCATAACGACTGTCCAGCAAAAGTGATGAAACAACATTAACAATCCAGAGGAAATTATGAAGATGGATAACTCCTGCCCAGTGTGGCAGAGCAAAGACCAAAGACCTTCTTTCTCCCAGAACTGAGATAATGGGTGCTAGGTGAGCTGGAGAGTTCCTTGATGTGAGAACTCATTAAAATTCGCCATAGCTGTTCTCTCTACAAGCCTGTTCAATTCGATGTAACTAAGATGCAATTATACATATCCTGTGGATGAGTTCTCTGTATCAACTCATAATCAGTTACTGGTGTCTCCTTGATTATGACAACTCCTTCAGCTCATCAAGGCTGAATTCATTCCTTAATTGCATATATTCTGATTAATTTAAATTTATTTTTGTGACAGAGGTTTGTATTGTGCTGAAATACCATTAATATACAAAAGCTGTACTTAAGAATCCAGTGTTGAGTTTGTCATATACCTGGCAGCATTATCTGAGCCTCAGAAATATAAAAATAGGTGGCTTTACATGTGAAAATCTCCCACAATGACATTAAACACCCCTGAACTATTTTACCATCCATATTGCTAAGTCATGATTTAGACAACTTTCTGTAGCCCCTTAAGTGTTATTTTCACAGTAAAGCATGAGTTTTGAAACAACAGCAAAGGGCATGGCGTTTTCCTGGCATTTACAGTGAAGGTGAAATTGATATGTTTGAAATGCCACAACGAAACATAGATACTGGGCTTAACACACAAGGAAGTTCACACATCCCAAACTAACAAAAGTAGCATCAGCTTGGAGCTTGAGCTACATAAAAATTCAAACTATATTTGCTGGCTACTTGCTTTAGACAGCACTGCTTTCCCATGATCACAGAACTCTGCCTGTATTTCGATTCAGCATTCACATGTAAAGAACATTTGTTAATTGTCCATTTTAACACACAGTGAAATGTGCAAGATCAACGCAACTGAAGACTTAGAGCTGGTTTGACATGTATCAAGAGGGTACACTGAAAAGGCAACTTCAAAACTGAGGGATTGTTTTAAGTGGTTTAAACCTATCCTCTAAGCCAACTTCGTTACTAAAAAGCTGCAGAGGTTTAAAATAAAAATAACACAGTCTTAGCCTGTTTGCATTTCCTATTCAAAGAGCTTGTTCCTCTTTAATCTTAACTCTTTATCTCCAGAACTCTGAATGGGGGAAAAAGACAGAGACTATACCAGAATCCTTTGCTCTATCAACAGATACATGGGAATTAGAAAATAACCCTCTGCTCATTTGCCAATAGCCTTTGCAAGTCACCTAATTAGATGATTAAGTCATTAAAGGGATATGTGCATCTGAAAAGCCTCTAGTCAGCCTCTGAAATCAGAGGAGATAAAGACAAGACTCATTTCTTTTTTCTCTTACACTGAAAAGGTAATTAATCCATTTAACTCTGCCTAGCACTGCTTTTCTGTGGTAAAAAGGAGAGACTGGAGCAGGATAGCTTTTCAGAAACACTCTTTGAAACACCAGAATGACAAATGCCTCTTTCTTTTGCATGCCACATGAAGAGGTTAGGCTTAGCCTCCAGTGGTCAAAATTATTTAGACAAGAGATCAGCAGCAGTGTGTGTAATGCTGACTTTGGTATTTGGGATGTTATTGACTATCTGCTAATTTGACTGTTTTGTAACTCTGTGCAAAGTCTCTCTCCAGAGCATCATGTAAGGCTTGTAAATAAAATTCTGAAGAGAAAATTATTTAGCATCATTCACCTTCTCCCATAGAGGCTTCACAGTCATTCTTGGGTGCGTGTCACCTGCAGGATAGGGGCTGACTTCCAAACAATAACAACGATGTGCTGTGATTTCCAAGCTTTTACTGTAAATCTGGAAGTAGAGTGCTGGAAATGACACAAATGTGCTGTGCTAGCAACTAAGGAAAGCTCCACATTTCAAACTGGCAACTCCACTGTGGATAAACCTATGCTCCAATGCTAATTGTTAAGATCTCCACCTGTGTAAGGTTTCAGGCTTAATTCTGTGAATACATATTGATATTTTCAGTATAACACAGCTGTGAAGAAATAAAGGACAGCAGTAAGAAATAGAGCTCAGGAGAACCTTAATCTACAATGCTGTTGTCAGGTTTCATCAGATCAGAGAGCAAAGCCCATGTTCCAGTAACTCAGCCTCATCACTTCAGTGATGTGAGAGGATCTGAAGACAGGTGACAGTGGACAGAGATCCCACACTCTGCTTTGCAATTCCTCTCTCTAGAATTAAATTGCTGAATGAGGTCAAGAAAGAAAGATTAGTCCTGTGAGCTTAAAACAAGAAACTTTTTCCTCTGCTTCATGACTCTAGAATTTTTACTGGGTCTGGCTACAGGAATCCTAGCAGTACTATACAGCAAAAAGCAATGTCAAACATGGAAAGCATATTATTATAACTAACTGCCATTTTTGTTCTAAAATCTGACATCTCTATGTCAAAACAATTCCTAGACTTGAGCCACATTTGGAGTAAAATTCAGGTACGCTCACACAGTTTTTGTACTTGCAGTGCTGTAAATTCAATTAGAACATTGTGTGATTTCCACAATAATTTTTGAAAGAGTTCAGCATTGATGTATTGCCTGTTATTCTGCTGTGTGTAACCCTCACAGTGATTCAATACTGTATCCAAGAAAAGTTAGAGAAATCACTCTGAGTTCTAGTGCACCTCTCAGTGCACATTTTAGTAGAAAGTTTTTGACTGGATTTTTTAGTGATGTCAGATATAAGAAACCTGATGTATGGACAGACAGCATTTTTCAAGTTTTGTGACCAGATTATTGTGATGTGCCTGCATAGACACATATTTTCTTGGGAGGCAAGGTGCAAAAAATTAATCTAAATCTTCACAAAATACTATAGATCCTTAAAAATCCATGAATTGTCAAAGTCCAAATATTTCATTTAAGAGTCAATTGACACCTTGATATCAAACAGATATACTGCCAGGATGTGTTCCTTTAGGCAAAACGATTATCAGTCTTCCTTAGTTGACAGCAATTTAATAATAACACCAACATGAATTATTAATTTATAACAATACTATAAATACATTGAAAATTTCTTGTCAACCCTTGCCTAGAAGGCCATAAATGAAACTTCCCCCAGATAAGCTGAAATATAGCTCTTAAGCCATTATTTTTTCTCTGAAAAATGCGAATGGATGAAAAAGCATTGACTTAGCAAATATTTTTTATCTTATTCATTATTCAATAGTTTGTGCTCACTTAAAAGCTTATAATAATTTTGTTTTTCCTTAGTAGTTATAGTATCTATATTTGATACGCACAAAAGCAAACACCTACTTCTCACCTTCTATGATGAGAATAGTTCTTTCTGTGTCACAGTGACTAATAGGATTCTGCATTATAAAATAATTTTAATTTTAAATACAAAAAGGAAACAAAAAGGCAACAAAATATGTGTCATAAGGATGTCTCGGCCTAGTAATTTTCTGGTTTCTCAAACTAGTTTTTATTCCCTGGTTTCTTAGAAAAATTAACATGTGCGGGAATGGCCAGCTCAAAATACCAAGTAGATCAAAAGAGACTGTGGGTTATTTTAAGGTCTCTAACAGACAAAAACTTATCTCTATGCAAGTTCATTACAGTATGAGAAAACAGAAAAAAAACAGCAATGAAAACAGTTTTTAACTAAGCCATTCTTTTGAAATCTAATTTGATATATTGACATTATTTCCCTCATTATACAAAAAAAGGACAACATATTATTTCATATCTCAGTCTATTCTATATTTGCAGGAAGGGGAGCAAAGCTGAAAAACCTTAGGCAACAAACTCAGCCTCAAGCAAAACAAAAACCCCTGCCGCTGTCTTGCTTGAGTGGCCCTTGAGAAATCCGTGAATAAACATTATTTTTGCTCTTATTATACACAATATTTCCTTCCTTCCCTATCTCAATTTGCATTACATACTTTGACTGAAGGCAATAACGATACCAGGAAAAGAAACACATGTCAAAGGACATCTAGATAGCAACCTCTAAATGGTTGAAATCCTTCAAACAAAGTGTAACTTGCAAATGTAACTAGTACCATATCATAAGGCAAGCTAGCTCAAGATATCAGTTGAAGTAAAGATATTTGGCATCTTGTTGAAAATTTCTAGTGGCTAGAATTTCATCTGCAGTGAAGAAATATTTTTGACAGAATGCCATAGCATATTGAGTTATTCTATCCCACTGCTGAAACATTCTTAGTTGCAAACACTTAATGAAATAGTTTTAGGCATTAAATATGTACTTTTCCCATAAATTTATTATTAATCAAAATGGAAATGTATGTAATAAAATGAAAAAAAATTAGTGTAAGGGAAACACAAGTAAAGTTGTAATCATAGTTGTTGCAAAAGAGTTACATAGAAAAAAGATCATATGCTTTCAGTAATTAACAGGTAGGAATTATGTCAAAATTAGAAAAACAAGACAACCAGCAGGGCAGGACAATTCTGGATGGCAGTTAAGTCACCAGGGATGACTTTAGGAAGTAACTAACATATCTGTACAAAAGAGACAATTAAAATCCACTTTTAGGGCTCAGGTAAAAACTTCAATATAGTCTATGTGTACATTTCAGTGTAAGGAATAAATAAGTATTGCAGAGCTAGCATCAAAAATCTCTGTGATCACAAATTTCCTTCTTCCTTTTCTATCTTAGGTCAGCCTACCATTTCCAAAACCTTTTTAAAGCATTAGCATTTTTCTATTTCCCTCTTTTTTCTCTTTTTTTTTTTTTTCCAGCTACTTCCTATTCATACCTTTTATACACTAAGTTCTCCTCCAGTACACAAATTCCTACAATGCAGTTGGGTAGGGAAAAGAATACATGCAAGAGCTGAAAGAGGATGTTTTCAGTTTGTACAATGTTAGGTTTTAATGTTTGCTCTCTAAAGTTGTTTTGTGGGTCCAAAAACAAGAAAACGCCATCAAAACAGTAATCTTCCTCACTGGAATAGGTCTTTAGAACAAGTTTAATGTAAGTAAACTTTAAGTATCACAGTCAGGACTAAACAGCAATGCTTAACAACATGTTTCAATACAAAATTGATTTAATCTATTTTGTTCCCAAATTACTTTTTCCAGAGTCAGTACCAGACAAGCTCCAGGTCATGCTGTGCAGCAGCTTAAGATGTACCCCCTCATCCTGTTCTTCCCCAACAACAAAGTCAGCAAAAGGGCAAAGTTGACCAAGGAAGTTTGGCTGCTTAGCATCAACCCAGCCCCACTGGTGATGTAAGCACTGAGATTTCCTGCTGATGCAGCACATGTTACCATTTTAGTTTTCCTTTTTCTTTTTTCTCTCAAAATTGATGTCTATAAATTCATAGCAGGTCTTCTGTCAATGCCATAACAGAAACCCTGAAGTTAACAATATGGTCTTCGAGAAGAAATTTTCAGACTGCACAGCATCTTTCTGAAAAAGCATATCCATTGACTTTCAATATTATATCATCACTTTGAAGTCAGTTGGATGATTCTCACAAAAGGTCAAATGAACAAATGAGAGATTTGCCAAGATTTATTTTAGGTATTTATGCACCATTAAACAGGGTTACCATCACCTGCTTTCCAAGACATCATTTGCTCTTTGGATTGCACAGGGTATAATAGCGACAGTGAATGGTAAAATAAAGGTTGTTTCTATCTCGGTATTTATCTCTGCTTAGTTCAACTTTGTTTTGCTCTTCAGACAAAGTGATAACTTCAAGGAAAATGACCAGAGCTTTTTGGAGCACAGCAATGCCATCTCAAAAAATAATCTATCAGACCTTGGCATGTCTTCTCTCCCGTATTCTCTCCTGAATTCAGCAGGAGGCTTCCAATATGACAACTGATCTACTAGACTTCCTACTAAACAAGCCAGAGCTTTATCTTGGATAAGCCACTTTAAAGGTAGCTGTGAGAAGCCTGCCAGCCATGAGCTGCATGCAGATGAAAGTGAATAATGCAACATGCAGCATGCAGCAATATTCTGCCAGTACTGATTCCATCTACACAACAAATACTCATCATGTGCACATAGACGGCAACTGAATCAATTATAATCTTTCAAGAAGGGTAAAAACAAAGACCTACGTTTTCAAAGCAAATGTCACCAAAACAGTTAAAAAAGACAAAAGCCAGATAAAAATATGAATAGAAAAGATCTCTTGATTGCTCTTCTCACTGTAAACTGCATGGAGAGGGTTTTTTCTTCTGTTTGAAGGGTCAGAATAAAAAGTCTGAAGTAAAAATCATGTTAAAGTTTTCATCTTTGAAAGGATCTACTCTTGGAAAGAAAAAAAGCTGATAATATTTTAACATGTCGGGATCAAACTAACAGTGCCACTCACTATCAGAAAGTAAAATACATTTGAAGCATGTTATTTTCAAACTTTCTTCCCCTAAAGAATAACAAGCTTTCTAGAGTAGCTAGGGAAAGTAAATACACAATAATAAAACCACAGAAATGTCAGATGACTCCTTTCTGGTGGGCAAAAATAACCCACTAGCCAACATTTACTGCTTATTTCTGAAAGGAAGTCACTTCAACATGGAGCAGCAGTACAGCTTCTACCACTTAAATACATTTGATAATTGAGACACAGAATACACATATAAAGTATGTATTTAATCTGCCCTCTCAGGGAAGAAAACATAGTTACAGAATGAACAAACCTCTAACCTACCAAATTAAAACAAGGAGATACACCTTGAGTCTCACAATCTTTTTTATTATGTAGTATATTAAGTGGTGTTACAAACTGTTTATACCGAAGACAAAACTAAATTGTTTTTTCTTCAATCTTTCATTCTCACTTACCCACATAGATTAAAACAAGCAAGCAGACATATGCCGAGACATAATTAAATAATTAACTCCCTTGACACCTCCTACTTAGTCCCTGCTCCCAAAGCAGATTATGTGGCAGCAGAATAGCACCCTCTTTGGCTCGTGGAAGGAATTAAAAGAGGGAACCCTGACCACATCCAGGTTGGTGCTTATTTGAAGATCTTGTGACCCGCAATGGTCATGTCCATCTTAGATTGAAAGAAAATTGATTGTAGTAGTGTTTGAACAGTGCTAGTTGCAAATTTTATTCAGTGTGGAACTGAAGCAGTCAAGCTGATGTTTGACTCTCCTGTTTATAGGCAGCCAACCAACCATTATGAAATTTTAATCTAAATAAAAGGCACCAAAATATATATTTTATGTTCTGTTATAATTGCCATAATTGTGCATAAAGTTTATTAATGATACAGGCAAGGTATGGATGTCCTTTTCACAGTTTAGTACAAGGCTGAACAAAGTCATGTTTTAGTACTACACTTAGTTATTGACAAAGTTCTGCATTGCTGTGAGAAAAAAAAAACAAAAGAAGTTGGACAAGTTTGAATTATTTTCCACTGAACACCACCTTCCTTTGCAACGGCAATTTCAAGGCATCCAGATATGTCTAAGAAAAAATCACATGAAAATTTGAAATAGTTGTTTTCCTCAGTTTCAGTGGGCTCTCTGGAGTCCACCAGACAAGATATGGCTGTGAATCACAGTCTTACAATACAAAAAATAAAAAGTAAGTCATAAAGAAGACTTGAGCAGAGATGTACTTTGAAAAATGCTTTTCATTATGCTGTTTTCCTCTGATCATCATTATATTTTCCTTCACCTTAACAAGAGTCACAGAAATACATTAAGTAATATGAATTCATGATGAGAAAGTGGAGGGAGATGAGTGAATTTTGCTGTTCACAACTGCAAAGAACAGCAGCCTTTCCTCCCTATTCAGTACCTCTCTGGAATAGAAAAATCTGTCTCTAATTTTCCACTTACCTTCAGTGGTAGATTAGAAAACATTCCCAAGTGGAATTGTAAATCTTTGACCACACTTCTTAAGAAAGCAAAGACTTTTGGTTCCTTTCAAAAATGAATTACCTAAGTTTATAGTGAAGAGAATTGATTTTGTCACATTCTAGTATGTGCTTAATCTAAGGTATTTAAAGATTGTGTAAGAGGAATTAGCAAATTTCAATATAATGATGGGCATGAGTTCTTAAATGAATCAAATGCTCAGCTTCATGAAACGATTTTGTAGGCTATAGCTTGTTAGCACTGCTGAAAGGCTGCTTCTTTTCTGAAAGGCATCACACACCCTCACATGCTCCCCTTTCAGCAGAAAATTATAAGATTTTCTGGCACATAAGGAAGGGTCACTGTGCAATTTCCTTTTACTATAATTTGAAATACCACAAATATAATTTCTCATCATACTCTAGGGAACATAACAGTTTTGGCAAAATGCAAAGAAAAGGTAGAGTTGAGAAAGAAAGTAAAAAAAACTCACATTAATTTCTGCAAAGCATTTTGGTCTTTTCTCCAAGAAAGTCAGTAACTATCACCAGGCTAGCTTGAGATATTTGGATTTTATTGAAAGAAACAAAGTTGTGCAAATATATGCCCAGAGAATATTTTGAGTCAAAATGTTTTGACATTCTTCCAAAAGCTACATATTTCACTTTGGAGTCATACCTTCCATACATTAAATTTTCTTTGCTTGTTTGCTGAAGCATGAGAACTACAATTTTAAATATTAAGTTATCACTATGCATAGAATTTAATAACACTGATTCATGAGAAGGTTAGCTTAGATTCACAAACTTAAAAGTCTGTTATCTATTTTTGAGTGTCTGTCCTGAAAGACCTAATACTGTGTTTCAAAAACACTTTACCAACAATCAGAAGTTGTTCATTGTAAATGATTTCCAAATATTTACTCAAGAGACAGCTAGTTATCCTAGGATGCTGTAACTCACTATTTTTAGTGAGACTATCACTTCAGTGACTACAATGATCAGAATTCTCCTAGCTATGCTGAGCTGGCTATCCAGCAGAAACTGCATTTTCAGAAGGTTAAAGCAAAGAGAAGGTACAGTCTAGCAAATATGGCCAAGTATGAAACTGGAGGACAGGCTGTCCTTTTCGTATTTCATGTACTTCTTAAAGGAGGAAGGATGGTCATGTAACAAAGTCAGATATTTGTGGATATAAATATCTTAGGAATTTTGTGTCTTTTGAGCACTTAAGAAAGCTTTAGAAATGACAGTGTAAGTGTAATGCCTGTTTAAGACAGGTAAATGCTGTCTGCTAGTCAGGCATCCAAAGGTTCTGAATGCCTTTTCTCAGCAGTCATGTTAATTAGAGTTACTTATCCAACATTCTTGTTGTGGGGCTGTGAAATAGATTTTACTTCTTAGGATTGCAGAACTGTTTCTGGAAAAAGTCATCTTGCATTTTTCTACAATATACACTACATATAAAGAACAAAAATGTGATCTATGTCAGGTTGGTAGGAAGGGAGAGCTCTATGTTATTTCCTTCTTCCCCAATCTCTTCTGAAGTTAAAACTGGGAACACACTGCAACTTCATTCCTGTCTATTTGTGAATGTCTTGTTAAGAGAATCAGGAAAACCAAAAGGATTGTTGCATGGTTAGGTCTTAATATGAAGAAATGCACCAAGAAACTAAAACAGAGCATGTCACAGAATAAACTTTTTTCATCATCATCATCAGTACCAGGTGAGCAAACAGTCAGCTTCCTTGCTTTAGGATCCTCTAAATCCATGCCTATTTTGTTCACATTTCCAGAGTAGGAATGATGTTCATTATATATATATTTTTGCTTTGTAAGGATGCTGGAGATATCTGCAATGATTAAATTGTCTGTCATACCTGCCAACATTTGCTTAAAGTAGGAGATGAAGTGGGCTTCTGGCACAGTTAGGCAATAATCTTGCCAGTTAATTTGTGAGACCTTTCAGGTACCACAAGCTTGTCTGCTTTGCATGGTTTTGCATCATTGACCCCTAAATACAGTATGCAGGAAAACCAGCAAGAATTCTAACTGTCCCTTCCAGAATGGCTCTTTCCAGAAACCTCTGTCTGTGGAGGAAGGCAGAAGTGCTAATGACACATATTACCTTTATTTGTAATTTAACTTATGCTTCCACTAACTCTTGGGATTTGTTTTGTTTGTTGCATCTCCTGCCAGGAATGCTGGTTCAGATTACCTCAGGGTTCTCCTTGCTCAATAATTTGTACAGTAGTTTGAGCAATTTTGCTAGACCTTTAGACCCTGTTCATATCATTCAATCTTTAAAACAGAGCCCAAAACTTTGCAAAAACATGCTTCAGAGTTGTAGTGTAAAAGAACATAATACTACCATAAGCCTGTATATGAGAACTGAGAGCAAAGCCAACAATAATGACAAAGAGCTTCAGAGTAATATGATGCCAATATTTTTCTTGATGCAATCACATATAACCCCTGCATCCTAGAATTATGTTCCATTTCCGTTACTCCTGCTTTACATCTTTGTACGGGACAGTTAGTCAATGGTCTATAAACTATTAAAATGATATATAGGCAAACATTTGGGAAATAGATAGCACCTCACAGTGAAGATGACTGATTTTTCTGCAAGCTTTCAGGAGTTCCCAAGTCCTTTTGGACCTAACTGAACTCTTTAATTGGTGGATGTATGTTATTAAAATTCTGAACTTCCTTTTTTGCATCCCTTCTTGCTCAGATTAAGGTAGGACAGGAGGAGCACTGCCTACAGTATCCAAGATGCATTTGCCCCCCCAACCCTCCTCAACTGATACATCAACATCCTCTGTTGTGTTCTTTCTTTCCTAAAAAATCTTGTCTGTGAGCTTTATTTTAGCTGTGGCAGAGCTTTTCAGAAATTATTTTATCTTGTTGTGTTTCAGGATGACAGCACCTGTTTCACCCTGTCCACAAATTCATTGTACAGAGCACTGCAAAAGGGGAGAGTGAGGATGGGCACTATACACCTCAGGATGGGCAGCTGTTTCATCTACAAAAAGAAAAATTGGCATTTTGAAATTCTCCCGTGAAGTGAGAAACCCTTTGTTCTGGATACAGGAAAGAAAGCAGTGGTGGTGCACAAGCCATGTCTCACTCAGAGGCCACTCTCCCTTCCAAAGGCTCCCTCTGCAATGCTCTGTGTACCTGGCTATGGTCACAATCTCTCCTCACCCGCTCCATTGAAAATATGGACTCACTCCACTGTTTACTTATGGGATTTTATGGTCTTATGTGACACAGACAGTTTTAGAAATGCAGGATAAAATACTCAGAGCTTCCTTTTCATGTCTCCTTCCTTTGCAACATGTTTTCTTTAGTAACAGGCAGAGTACAGAAGGATGGCAGATCAGATACGAGAGCCAGGTGATCCCCTGGCTGATGAGGGGGTTTGGGTTGTCATTGCAGGCACCAGTGAGTGTCACTGCAGGCTGAGTGCCTGGCATTTCAGAAAGAAGCCTGACTCTTATTTTCTTTCCTTGTATTTGAAGGAACTTCACAGTATTTGACAGGTCTTAAAACTGTGCATATCTGCTGCCATGTAAGAAGCTTGCCTCTAATTTAGAAAGGTACAGTAGATAAATATTACCTCAGTAGGGCTTACTAAAAGCCTTTCTTAAATCAACAACTATGCAGTGTAGTTAGAACTATATGCATGCAGAGCAATTTTAGTTTTTTTGACATCTTCACAAAGCCAGTGGTGGATACCCATTTTCAGACTCTGAGAATGATTACATGATACCTTGGCAGGCCAAGATGACAGTATGCAGCTGGTAAGCTGTTTCTAGCTGTCATAATAGGTAGTGTTTGAAAAGGAAAAAACAAAGGCTTACTTTAATGAGGCCTACAGCAGCAGCAAACTGAAGTTATAAACACATATGCTGTTATTTTGAAATTTTCAGTGAACTTTTTTCTTACTTTACATTCCTTTTTTAAACACATTTTGCTGTCTGCCTTTATAACTTCAACTGCTGCTGTGTGCTGTCTTGTGTAAAACTTGCTTAGAGATATTTAAGGGTTATTTTTTGTTTGTTTGTTTTTGGGGTGTTCTTTTTTATCTTTATCCCATGTCTCCTTTGAATTTTTCCTTGAAGAAAGAAACTGTTTCCTCTAAATACAACCATTTGGTTGAGTGTAAAAGTGTTAATTGGGGCATTTATTTACTCTGCCGAAATAAATTCCACAGTGATTCTACACAGAGCTTCAGCAAATCCAGTATTTTTTCTTCTGAAAGCCTATGCAGGTGGCGTCAGTACTGGATATTCTGTTTACAAATCATTAATGAAGTGATTGTGGCTTTTTTCATTTGCTCACACTTTTGAACTGCTCAGAGCGACACATTCCTAAATAGGGAACACAAGAGTAGAGAGAAGCACACAATACCCTTATTATGGGGGCCACACAAACACTGGTAGTGCTGAGGGTTTATATTAACCCAATCAATTAAAGATGTACGGAAAGAGTTCAGCTAGTAGGGGACTGGGAAAAAACCGTACACAGCAATGAGTTGCTAGGCATGCTAATCTGGACTCTGAAATTTTCGCTTAGCGCTATATCTGAGCTTTCTTCCTGCACAATAAAAGGTCCCTTTCAAAGCTGAGAGTCCTTAGCAGTACAACCATTGGAAGTCACTGCATTCTCTGAATGAAATAAATGCCTTGCTTTAATTTCTATAAGGCTTGTGTCAATTTCCTTCAGTACTAAACCATTAGAATTCTGAAGGAAAAATGCATATATTAGGCTATACTGTATCCCCATTGTGCACTAAACATCAACTCATGCCACTGATATGGAGTTTAAAAGCTTAAATAAAGTGCGGAGCTCCTGCTGGGCAAACAAGCTGAACTGGCCCAATGAAGTAACCTTTTTGTTAAGAATTCTCATTTGAATAAACAGCATGGTAGAACTGCTGAATGCAGATGGCTTAAGTGTTTGGGTTCTTCTAGAAGAAATACGTCTTAGTAGTTTTACACTTTCATGAACTAAATCATATTTTATGAAGGACAAGTGCCCCAATTTCTCACAGACTGCATGGCAGAAATGAAAGGAGTTTGTAGCTAACTGGTTCATTTTGAAGGCTGCATCAAGACAAAACAAATATACAGATTTTATTCTGTAATTATCCTGTTGCATGTTTGTCTATGCAAACACACGTACGGACACTTGCATACAGAAAGACGTAGCTCTAAAAGCCATCTAAATTCTCCAAGGAGTAAATTAAACCCCTGTGCTCAGGTTTGGCATTATTTTTGTGTTCTGCAGTTATTTGTGATACTTTTTGAATTGGACATAACATGAAAGACTCAACATAGCACAAAGCCTGCTTTAACATAGATGCTTTACTTCAACTTTTGTTGTATTCCCTCTTATTTGCTAGGTAGATATTTTCCCTGCTGACAGCAGAATACTAGCCCTGTTTGCTTCCTTCTCTGAAAGTGCACAGGTGATAGGAAATGCTACTGATCATGCAAAGAGCTCACTCATAGTTCCTTCTTGAATGGAATACAACATCTGAGAGATACAAACATTAATTTGGGATGCTGCTTAATGGGATGGAGAGCTGACTGCCCTCAGCTGTCCAATAGATACTGCATTGTCTGCATCTTTTATAGGAGGTGAATAAGCTATTACTTGTTATATGAAGCATCAGCCAGCTATTTCTACGAGCTTCCCCCCCTGCACTGTAAGGACAGCTCTAACAGACAAATATGAAAGACTGAGAAGTGGGGAAACAATAAAAGCATATCAAAAAAACCTGTCAAAAACCTATCTTTGAAAGGGTCTGCTGAGTACAGGAAATGTCTTGTATAGAAAAAAAAAAAAAGGTAATTGGCAAAAATTAGGGAAAAGAGGGAAAATTGTCAAGAGTCAATCAGTAAGAATCAAGAGTAACCTGACTACATTTACTTGACAATATACTTTCTATCATCTGTAAAACTAGGCATTTTCATGTTGGAAAAGAAGAATGGGCACTGTGCACGAAAACTCTTAAGACAGACCTTTCCTCTAACTGCTTTGTTGCCATTTGTTCCCATAAAGGTGAGGTAAATTTCTACCATGTTGTAATAGAACTAATTTTTAAGTATTTGTTATTAATCTGCTTTTCTCATAGAATTTTAAAGAGTTCTGTAGGTCTATGCATTTGAACTTGTCATGGTTTAACCCCAGAAAGAAACCAAGTAACCACAGACCCACTCCTCTCAAGTGGGATAAGGGAGAATCAGAAGAGTAAAAGTGAGAAAATTCATGAGTTGAGATAAGAACAATTAAATAGGGTAGCAAAAGCCACACACATGCAGAGCAAAACAAAAAATACTTTCCATGGACAGGCAGATGTTCGGCTGTCTCAAGAAAAGCAGGGCTTCATCATGTGTCCCAGTGACTTGGAAAGACAAATGCCATCACTCCAAATGTCCCCTCTTCCTCCTTCTTCCTCCCACTTTTTATATCCAAAAGGATGGACTTCTGTCAGCACAACCAAAACTCTTTATACCTTGATAAAAATAATTCTGTATCTGGATTAAAGACTTCCCACAACTAAAACTATATAAGAACATCTAAGAACAAAATGTGTGACTAATTAAAAGAGGTGTTTCTCTTTCAAATTGAGACACATAAATAGTAGGAATAAATATTAAACGTTTTGTGTTGTGCATTTCTGCAGATTAAAAACACTTTACAGACTTTATTACTCATGGTAGACCATTTTATGTAGCAGATAAATTTAATCTAATGACATTTAGCCCAAAAAGTCCTCTTAATAACCCAACTTCTATCAACTTTATTTAAAAGTTGATGTGAACTTAGAGAATTGCTCGTCATTGCTCCTCCCACTGCTCTCACTGCTCTGCTGTTGCCCTCATGGTCACTAATTGCTTGTAGGTAACAGCCTGTCCAAACTTCACATCTCTCGACAGGGTCCACACCACTTGTTGGGTGAAGGAATATTGCTAGATCAAGAGCAGCAGGATACCCAACTGGTTGAGGTATGCTTTAAACCAAAAGACTTCAGAAGGTCTAAAGTAGCAATGCTCATGCTAAGGGAATGAGCCAGGCCAATCAGAGCAGCAACAAATGTTCCCTAGGCATCTCCCAAGCTAAGAATCAGAAACCCAATCATCTTAAATGTATGTATATCAATGCACACAGGCTGAGGAATAGACAGGAGGAACTGGAGCTCCTGGCACTGTCAGAAAGTTTTGATATCACAGGAATAATGAAACATGGTGGAAAACTCACATGGCTCAGAGGAACATGATGGATGGCTATAGGTTGTTTTGTAAAGACAGGCAAAAATAAGAGGTGAAGTTGCACTCTATATTAAGGATAATCTTGAATGTATAGAAGTCAACTATGGTTGACTTCACTTCATCCCACTGGAGTCAGTCAACACCACCTCAAGCCTGAATTCATTAAAAGTAAGAAGCATAATGACTAAACTAATAAAATGTTGAGCCATTTTAAGGCATTCAAAGAAATCTGAGAAATGGCTTAAATAAGGTTAATATTTCTGATGCTAAGCCTAATTGGAGGGGAAAGAGTAGCTCTCCAGTGTGTCATTCATCAAAACATCTAGTGAGAAAGAAACAGAGCTTGATTTTAAGGCTCAAGATGGGCTGCTGGCATATTCCTTGTTCTAAGAGATGCTTTGATTGGACTGAGCCATCCAGAAGGTCCTACGTGACATGCCCTGGAGCTTTGAAATGCTAGACATCTCCTTTTATGTGAAAATTATGATTCTGCTGTCATCTTTTCCTGTTATATGTCCTTTTCCTACTCTTCTACCTGACCTCTATTTTTTTTTTCTTTCTGCTCTCTAAATATATCCCTGTCTTGTGATACTACCATGACCAAAAGGACACTGAAGTGGTCTGGCCACACAAACAGAGAAGGAAGCTTTCAGATGTCAGTGTCTCAAGGAATGAAATACAAAATGCCACTAGGGAGACAAAGGTCATCTTTTGGAAGGTTTCCCATACTGATATATACAGCCAGAGAACTGTGTGACAGCAGAATTCTTAGGCAGGGCAAACGTTTCTTCTCTGTGGTAAAAATTATTCACAGTTTGTTGTCTGTGTCTAGAGGGATATCAATTCCTTGGTTTTGTGCACAGTTCTGTATGCCTCAACACTCAACAACACTTTTCTAATTCTTTCCCAGTTGCCCTTAGAAGCATGGCTGCTACCTCTTCCCATCAGGCTCTTCACTGATACATAATGTTAGAACATTTATCCAACAAGAAATATACACAAAATAGAATTAATTTGAACAATTCCTTCAATGATTTTACATATTTGTTCAATAGATTTTTCAGAGCCCCTTAGTATAAAAGTGAAGAGTATTAAAATGCTACAGAACTTGAAAAAAGTCATTATTAAAAATATTGTTAATCTTATTAAAGAAAAATAAAGGGATTTAATCTTAAATATTAAAATTTGCAGAATGCTGAAAATTTGCTGAAATTAATTTTCGGTTATTAATTAATACATATAAATGTTAAGTAAAGGTTCACTAATAGATTTCTGGCCCATATAAGCTGGAATAAATTTTGCAAAGTGACACCAAATAGTTAATAATCAAAGTCATTTGACAAATGGCCAGGACTCCTTTGAGTAAGGTCAGATATCAAAGCAAAATATGAAACACTTCACAAATCTGGCACTTTTGCTATTAGATCTACAAGAATTCTCTCCAGAATAACTCCCTGCTTCTTCTAATCCAGAAAGAGTTTCAAAAGGAGAAGGAATGGAGTATTTGGTCTTCCCACTATCATTACCATGAAGAATTTTTTTTTATATAGTTTGCATTGAGATCCAGCAAAGGCTCATTACAAATATCTAAATAAGGCTAAATTTGGAGGCCATCAAAGATGAAAAACTTCTACTTGTTCTTGAGACTATGGGCTGTTTGAGGAGATCCACATGATAAAGAAAGAGGATATTCTTTCATCTGTGAATGAAATTAAACACCTCCTCCAGTGCTGATGTCTGTCTACCAGCAGAATAACAGAGAATCTGTTGGCAAATTAAAGGCAGTTTGGAGATAAGCAAGAAAATGCGAGGAGACAATGAAGACCTATGGCTAATAAAAGTATTAGTTGGTTTTGTGGAAATTCAGGTTAAAATGGTAAGTTGAAACTTGTTTAGATTGCAAATTCACAAAAAAATATTCAAAATACTGATTTATTGAAAAATAATTAATCACTTTGATTTGGATTTAAATTATTTTTAAAATATGTTGCATCACAAAAGCATGAATTTATTTCCAGTGCAGCAGCAAAATTACACCTGAGCAAGACAGAGTTACTTTCCTTCAGGAGGAAGAGACTAAAAAAATGAACAGATACAGATGGAAGTTGAGGAGTGTAATAGTGACATGGAAAATGGCAATTCATCTGGGCATGTGATTTTTTTCTTGAATCCTAGTAAAAATTGCATTAATAATGAAATTATATCAAAGGATTCTAAGGGACAATTAAACCAATTATTAAATAAATAACAAGACTCATAACCTAAATTATTTTTAATAAGAAACTTTTTATTCTCAGAAGTATGTTAATTCATATGTTGTGGAGAAAAGGAAGTTCAAGAGACCCCTGGAAAAATTCATCCAATGAGAAAACAGGGCAAAAAGACATGAAGTGATATGAGAAACAGTTCGTCAAATACTAAAACCTAGGTCAGTCTCCCAGCCAACCCGGCAGAAACCCCATTACTTGGTATAAATGCAGCTCAGTATCACCAAGATCTCAGACCTGAGAAGAAATACTATCAGACTTTCTGAAGTGACACTTTGCCAACACAAGGATTTACATTTTAAAAGTCACTTCATGTATTTGGTCTTGAACTTATCAGCCAAAAACGAAGTGGTCTTTAATATACAACTTGCTCTGGGTAACGTGTTGCTCAGTGTGAAATTAAGGAGTTCACTTTCCACCACTTCTTTTCTGTTTCTAAAAACCATCACTTGTTACCAAGCATCCCATAACTGTGTTTCCAACAAAGATTACACTGATATTTCTGTTCAGCTACATGTCCTGCAGGGCTGTTCTGCGGTCTTCTGATCAGTAAAAATGTAATAACATTTTCACATAGTCAATATTTAATTCTGTAAATGCAACTGGTAGTTGTAATCTAGGTTATTAACCACACAGTGATTTATGAGGGAGGGCAGACAGTGGAGGGGTATAGAGCACTAGGAAGGTCCTCTGGTGACAATAAAAAAGTTATAAATTTCATAGCTCTGCCTGAGAAATGTATTTATATCCTATATTAAGAATAGCTTTTTATAAATTTTAATGATCCATGTTATTAATGGTGCTGTCATCATTACTGCCTGTGCAAGACTGCAGTCTTTTTTTTTCCTCTTATACTTTTCCATCAGCTGAAGGTCTTACAGTTTTTAAAAAGCTCTTATTAGCAGTTTGCCAAAAATCCTTAAGAGTTATAAGTCTATCTTTGTTTCATTGGACTGCAAAGACTGCAAGGAATATTTTGCATAAAGTTTTACAACCAAGGCAAAGGTTGGGCTAATTGGACAGAAAACAATTGCTTCTCTATCATGTTTACAAAGCCTAGGTCAATACATAGGAATAAAAGTGGCACCATATCAAAAAGAGGAATTTTTATATGAAAATTGTCCTTAAACAGCGTAGTATACACCTTTGGGTAACTATAAAATAGACAGTTATAGAACAAAGATCTGATATAAATATGTGTAGCACCATAGACTCCATTACAGTGAAAGTCCAGGATAGTATTTACGAAAAAAGCTCTACACTTTTACTCCATTTACATTAATTTAGAATGCTCTGTCACACTTGGCTGGGTTTGCCAGGGGAAGGTAAACTATGGCACTGCCTGATAGCTGAACAACTTTCTATTTTTCTGACCTTCATATAAGAATTTCAGAGACACAAAAAGTAGTTTAGGAATGTATCAAAAGACACAAAAGGAAAAGAAAGCAGAAGTAGCACCATTTAATTTCTGAGCATTTCCCATTATCCATCTCTAAAAGCAGAAACAGACACCAACAGCAACCTCCTGATTTACTGCTCTCAGGGATGGAGGCAGCTTTTCTAAAACTGTCAGAAATCTATAGTAGTCACAATCCCTCCCACTGTCAAAAGCCAACAATAAAAAGTGTTACACAAACCTCTGATCTATTGGCAGCACAGAGGTGTTCAGCAGGGAAGAAACACAACCTTACATGATTGTACATGTAAGTCACATAGATCCTCTGACTTACAAGCATAGGTACTTTCAATAGTAAAATCATTAAAATAAACCTGAGCCTTATGGGCTATCAGGTAGTCTGATGCTTTGGTGATAGCAGCTGTACAGTTCAGGCAGGCATATTAAAGAAGATATGTGAGTTGGAGGAAGGTCCTGTGGTACTGTATGCCTGCTGTTTAATTTTAAAATATTCACCAAAAAAGGAACAACAAACACTATCATTGCAATCTCCAGGCAAATGTAAGTACCTGCTATTTTACAGGTATTAGTATCAGCTATGATTTTTTCAAGGATGAAAACAAATTTCCCTACTTCCAAACTTCCTCAGTGCTAAAAGAAAATTCAGTCTTCCTGCAGCCTCGTTCTCTTCCTTAAGCAAATTCTGCCAACTACATCATAATATATTCCTGTAAACTCATAAGGAAATTGTTTGAAATACAATTGCATTTCCATTTGCTAGAACCTCCTCGAAATGAAATCAGCTATAGAACTAAAATAAAGAAACTGAAATTTATTCTTATTAATATTTTTTCTAAGTTTTTTTTGTTTGTTTGTTTTGTTTTTGGGGGTTTTTTGTTTGTTTTTTTTTTTTTTTAACAAATAGGACCTGCACAGCTCTTAATATTTATCTGAATTTCTGATGATTGTTTACAGTAGGGATGCTGAAAACTATTTTGGGGAGGTTGAATAACAGTGATTGTTAATGACTATTTATGTCACATGCAGGATGCCTCAGCTCACAGCATCTGTCTCTGCAAGATTAAGTACAAGACAGACTATGAATTACTGAAAAATAAGTATTTTAGAACACTCTGTTAAATTAAACCTTTCATTAAAAAAGTTTGTCTAAACCTCCAGAAGTAGGAAATTCAGTGGTTCTTAAGTAAAGCAAACAGAATTTGACATGTCTGGCTTAGAAAAAAACAGATTTGTTTCTCATGATAAGTTTCTTTCAGAACATAACACTATGCAGTGTAAGAATTCTAAACAGTGCTTTTCTAGTTCATGAATGAGAAAAGCTTTTATTCAAGGTGGTTACAAGGTACTCAATTTAACAAGGGGATATTTAACTTTCCTTTAAATTACTAAAACCCCAGTTAACAGCATGATTTCAAAATGTAAAAGTAGAGTTACAAGACATCCACATTAGTGATTGAGGCTATTATCTTATTTTATGGAATAAGCAGGCAAAGAACAAATGTGTGCAAAGGTAATGTGCTACTGCTGGTTATTCTGAAGACAAAGCAAATCAAGGCAGGAGTAATGCTTCAGCAAAGAAAATAGGAATGCATCTTTGTGGGAAACAGTTTGCTTCCCATGAGGTTTGCATTTTAGCTAACTTAAAGTACAACAAAAAATTATACTGACTAATACACATGTGAAAGCTGAGGGTGGAAAAAGCAAAGAGAAAAGCAATTTCTCAGGTGTACCATCATATGAAGATAGTCTAGAAAGAAAGCATCAAACTGGAAAAAAAACCTGAAATGTCAGGGAATCTCATTGTAATTCTGGAAGCTCTCTTTGAAAGCTTCCAGTAGTGTTTTTAAAAGTATGCCTAGACATACTCACTGTCTCAGGGAGTGGCATGAGACTTCCTATTCTGCAAAGTAAAGAAGAAGCAAAAAATGTGATCAGCAAAAGCTGGCTTGTTTACTGGGAAGCTGCCGAGAGTGCTCAGTGTGAAGCATCAAAGAGAGTGTGACTTGAGGCCACTTAAGAAAAAGTTTTGTGAGAAATAGGTGAATCCCTGATACTCAAAGCCATACCTTTTCAGCCAGTCTGGTTCTCCCACAGCATCCCTGTCAGAGGAGGTTGGTGACACCCTCTGCCATATCAGCCTCTTGGCTACACAACAGTGGTTCCTAAACATGCTGGTCTGCTGTAAACTGTTTCTTGGTGATCACTGATCCCTACTCAAACTTGAGATTCAAACATTTAGACAGCCTTGATGCAGAGCTACACCATGGCTAGTAAGCTAAGGACTACATCTGGAGGGGCCTCTGGCACAGGACCTATCCAGGCTATAAAAAGCTTTTCCTGGGTGTTATTATAACCACTAGGTTATACACACTGTGTTCCTCAGTGAAGATCCACTTTTTACAGGTTATACATACTCTGTTCCCCAATGAAGATCCACTTTTTCCATCTCATACTGATTACTGAAAGAAGAATTTATGTCTCTTCTACCAATTTCTCAAAACTATTGTTCACTTGGTTATTCATTTACTTTTCCCTTGTACTAACAGAGTCTGAAACAGTGAGGAATATGACTTATTGTTGTCAAGTTGCTCCTGGTTGTTCCCTGCAGGGGAATGCTGTCTAACAGCTGTCTTAGGGGGATTAGAGCAAAACGAGCTATTCAAACAGGGCTCTGAAAGTCTCACTGGAATCTTGCT
Organism: Toxostoma redivivum; assembly: GCA_013397375.1. Classification (NCBI taxonomy): domain Eukaryota; kingdom Metazoa; phylum Chordata; class Aves; order Passeriformes; family Mimidae; genus Toxostoma; species Toxostoma redivivum. Next base: position 217,555 of record VXBI01010433.1, read on the forward strand.
TTAGCTCCCAACCTTGCAGCCTTCCATGTCCTAATCTGTCCTGCCCTCCTGTTAAGCTCATTTCATTTCAGTCTGCTTTTCTTTCTTTTTCTTGTTTTATTCTTCCTACTGCTTCCCTCGCTACCAGAGCTGTCCTAACAGAAATGGAAACAAGAAGTCTATTCACACTGTCAAATTACTTGCCTGCTGTGATTTTCTGTATGATTCTCTTCCATTTTTTTCTACTTTTTCATTCCAGGTGACTACCATTTTTCTGCTAGGAATAGGTCTCTATTTGTTAAGAAAGCAGTTACACTCTTTAGGGTATTGCCACGACCTACATCACCTTTTAGAAAGAATCCTACTGTTACACACATATACATACATACATTTTCAAGCCCCAAAGGCCCTTCATTTTTTAATGAGAATGAAAATCTGGAGTGACTTCCATAAAATACAAAAGAACTAGATGAATAATGCCAGATCCCACACTGGCAAGTGAAAAAGGACAGCCACAAATCTTCATCCTCCAATTAGAATTATGGAGTTTCAAGACAAAGAAAGAACTGGACTGAACCAACTCATACACACTGAGGAGGGTTGGGGTAAATGAGTACTTTTTATTGTTATTTTAATGGTTTGGAGTTTTAATAAGTAACTGAAAAGAACACTGAAAATTGCAAATATGAGAAAAGACTGTATTAATAAATTACAAAAGATCAGGAAAAGAAAAAAGGTACCCTAACCACAAAAACCTTGTGGTGGCTAGAAGGATTCAGCAGAATCTGTGGTGGATCTTCCTTAGATTTTTTTGGGACACTTGCAATATTCCAAGAAACATAAAATGGAAAAGATTTTAAAACAACTATCAACTGCGTGCTCCACCTACAATCGTCAACATCTATATCTGCATTTGTTGCTGAAATCCATTAAAGTCCCAATTCTGCAAATATATGCTTCACATTCTGCAACTACTGAGGTCTAGTGAAGTCTGAAATGTATTTTCAAATAAACTAAATTACTCCTAGTAAAAAAATCAGGACTTGCAGATACAAATTCTTTATAGCAGAAATCTTAAACAGCAACCCAGCCCTAGAAAATCCGAATTGATTCAAAGAACAGGACTAGGATAACTCCTTCAATTTCATTCCTACAATTTATGTCCTCCTTAATCCCAAGATGAATCTTTCAAACAAAATAGAAATTACAAAAATTAGGTTTATGGGGTATTTTACATCTCTTCTCTAATCCCACTCTGCCTAGCTTCCAGGTGCATTTAACTTACATCTAGAGACTTTATCTACTGCTTCTGCTTTGCTGATCTCTATGCATGTGGCAAATCTCCTACTGCCTGAGCAGTAGAGTTTGGAGAAAGAATGACCACTGCAGACTTGTGACAGACAAAACAGCCTTCTACAGTCAGAGACCCAAAAAAATAAGAAAGGAATAGAGCTCAGGGACTAGTGCCATTCCATTCATCTTCCATGTTCTGCCAGTTTTAACCAGTTGTTGTATAGATCAGCATAGGAATCAATCAATGCACTGGCACTGCTGCAGTCTATCATCCAATTGAAAATGTTATAGTTCAAGTGAAAGGTGTCCCAGAAATTCCTGAATTTAAATTTGATGTGACAGCATGAAAATGTAAAATGTGCTGCTACAAATGAAAATTTTTGCTAAATTTGACTTTCTCGGAAATAAAGTAATTTACAAAGGAAATCTATAAGCGAATGGTATTTTATTATATTTCACCAAATTTTTAAGTATTATTTTACTTTCAGAATTTAGCAATTTACAATATACTTATTTGTCTTAATTTATTTATAAAAAAAAATAAAACTAGTCCATATATCTATCCCCAAAATGCCAATGACCTCATTCAAATCAAGTCAGATACTACAAATACACCTGGATTCCAAGACAGATACATCTGAATTATCTACTGCTTCTTCACATCTTTTTCTAGGGTGAAGATTTCATTTTGACTAATTTCAAATCAGAATGAACACTTATCTTCTTTATAACGATAAAACAAGAACCTTTTACCTTTATATCATGTGAATGTTCCAGGAAACATAACAGATGTGCAAAAATACATCTTAAAAATTGAGTTGTGTTTTTCTTGACTAAATTTTCTCTCTTTATGACATATACTGTCTCATCATTGAAAAATATACATGCTGACTTTTTAAAGTCTAATCAACATTGTGTTTTTATTATCATTTAGGCAACCTAAAGCCTCACAGAATATTTATCTCTGGACATTTTGGATGGAAAAGAAGAGGAGTTTGATTATGCAAATGTTTCCAATGGTATAAGGGCAAGAACACTCCACAATTCATAACACTGTTCTGCAACCTCATTCATCCAAAGTGAGGAAGCCACATTTGTTCAGCAAGGTAAGAGTGGTAACCTGCTTCTCAGCTGACGCATTTAGACGCAGACATGTTGCACAATCTGGACAGTGACAGTGAGAAAACACCGAGAAAAAAATTCCAACCTAGCTATTACAAGCTACCAAGCTAGACTCAAGTCAACCTTGCTCTGACCTTAAAGAAACATCCCAGTAAATAAATGCAAAGTCTGATTCAGCTCTCAGTCCAGTCAGATAAGATGTAATGTCTCAAGTCAAGGTATTTAAATGAGTGAAATAAAGTATCCAGACAAAACCAAACAGTAATGTTGAGTATTAAAAAAAAAAAAAA